>QANT01009345.1:0-96774 GCA_003254885.1 Purshia tridentata | reverse complement strand
ACTTTTTGTTTTTCTTTTCTTATGAATAAGAGACATATTCTTTTCATTGCAATTGGTTTACTTTCTTGAACTTCATGGAAAAATAATTGGGGTTTGGTAGTCCGTTATTGACTCCTCAAACAAAATTGGCATGAATGCGAATTTGTAGTGGTATTGTATATGAGGGTTTGTTCCTCAAACAAAAATGGCATGAATGTGAATATGTAGTACTATTGTATATGAGGTCTTGTAACTAAGCCATCGTTTTGCACTTTTTGGCAGCCAAGCCAAACCACACTATTACTAGTATAGTCATTGTTCAACTTTCAAATGTTTTATTTTCACTCACACTTTTTCTATTTTCTACTCAATATGCTCTCTTTCTTCTATATACTATAATCCTCTCTTTCGATCATTATGTAGGAAATGTTTTAAAGGAGGTGTGTAGATAATTTTTTGGATGTAAATAAAGTTTCCTAACGGTTCTTTTTTCTATAAAAGTAGTTTGTAAAAAAAAAAAATTATTTTGAAACATATTTTGGTTTTGGTTTTTAGTGGACTGAGAAATAGAAACTTTGGAAATTTGGAATTTGATCTCCCACGATCAAGGAATTAAATTTTGATAATTTTATTGAAATTTTCATTTTATAAAATCTCAAAATATTATTGAATTAAAATTATTGTTTTTTTTAAAATTTCTATTGTTTTAGTTAAAATTTTTAACAAAATCGAAATTTCCTTCGATTATATCAAAATCCAAAATTTAATTCATTGCCCACGATGAACCCTGTGGTCATATAAGCTACTAGTATTTGGTACAAGAAAAGAATTGCTCAAGTTTGAAGAAACAAATTATATTTATATCATTGAATGATAGGTTTTGCGGCGTACATATATTATCAAGGACAAATGAATCCAAGTTACAAACAAATAGCAACCCTCCCATTACATAACAGAGCATCAAAACCAGGAGACTAACACGCAATGCCTGAAGACAATCGAACACAGCAGAGATGACTACTTCTGTCTTCAAGCTCTGAGAGGCAAGGTAGCTATTTTGCTTTAAGCTTTGCCTCACAAAATTCTAGAGCTTTAGTATTCCGATATTGACCAAAGCCCAAGAGGACTCCTCAAACAAAATTGTGACAGGAGAAACTATAACTTGGCAGGAATGTCAGTGTGTAGTAGTATTGTATATGCAGTCGGATGTCAGCCAAGTATCGGTTATGACTCTTGAAGAACTAGATTCAATTCTTGAGCACATCTTGCCAGCACACCACCCTTCCTACAAACAAAATAAGGTGACAACTTTCTGTGTTAATTGCTATATTTATAACTAGATAAGAAATCTCCTCTAATCCTCATTGCGTTAGGAAGGACATCTTTAAAAGAAAAAATTATATACAAATTTTAAAAAAATTTACATTCACTGATTAGATCATTGGTGTCCGCATCTAACCTTACAAAGACTGGAAGAATTTTCTGGATCTTTTGCAGCTGGATAAAGCATTGGTTGCAGCATTCCAGTCTGTATTCAATTTTCAAATTAAATTTCATACACAACTTAGAAGAAGAGAGTGAGGCAAATTTCTTAATAGACAATACCTTTGCTCTGCCTGAAGGTTGACACCAGCAGCTCGAGGTGCTGAAATGGTCGAGCGTATCACTGAGCCAAAAACTGCCACTAGCTTCAATAACATCTCCAATGACACATTTGCATGCCTGTACAATTGCAGCATAGTAAATTTTCTATACAAACGTAATCAACTCCATCAAGTACTATAATGGGCATTTGGGATAAAGACCCTTAGCCACTGAATATAGCACAACCTAAATTAAGCTGTTGCATGAGAAACATCCAATTGCTAAGATCATGAGTTTGTTTACAAACTTGTACATGAAACAATTACCTTTCAATCTTGCTATCAAGTAAGCCCAGAAGCACAGGAAGCAAACAAGAAAACAGATCTAATGTGAGAATATCCATTCTCTCCAGGAGAACACTAATCACATCCGCTTGTACCTGCACCATGATCAGATCATTCTTAGAACCACTGGATACGGTATAAGCAACACATGAAATCATCTAATAAATACCCACAGCATGATCTGGCAGCTTCCTGATGGCATTGATAGCACCTTTAATATCATTGCGTTCCCAAAAATGCCGCACCACCTGCAGTTGCACAGAAGTGTATGTCATGACTTCCAGCAAGGGAGCAGTGCTTGAAAGAAATATTCCCTTAAGAGGTAATTCAGATATGGCTCATCACACAAAAGGAAGAAATAAAATTCTGTAATGTGGCGCACCTATAATTTCCTTTTCAAGCTATTACCAGCAGAAAAAAAAATTTCAATCAAGACAATGAGTGAAGCAATTTACATGTTATTAATAGTGAGTATCATATAACCGTAGATCGGAAAAAATCTGAGAGCAAAATATCAGGCTTCAAAGTGTACATGGTTATGTGACAAAGTTACCTATTAGGTTTCACAGTAACTACAAAAACTAAGTTTCAGAAAAACGAATTAAAAGATTGCTTGCCATCACTTCATGGCATATACATGCACAACAAGATAAACTTACTTGTAATTTTGTCAGGCGGGATCGAAGGGTACTAAGGAATACATCATGAGTTTGCATCAAATCTTCAGGAGGATCCCCATTGTTTGTAGGGGCCATGTGCCTCCCATAAATTTGAGGTCCTTCTTTCTGCTAGTTAACAAACAACAAATAAAGATTATTTTCCAAGTTGAAAGCAATAATTACATCAGCAAAGTCTTAGCTGTGGACAAGTTGTCAAGGTTCCACTTTTTCCACATTTCAAATAAACCCTTACTCTAAAGGCCTAAGCTAATAGAGCAATTACTTTCTCAGTAATATATATTCCAAGACAATATACACTAGTACTTAATATACTAAATTCATCAATTCATGTTCTGAAAGGTTTTTGGTTTTCAACCTGGAGCTTGAAATGCATAGCTTTTTTTATATTAACTGAGAACTGAAACTTCAAAATTTCTAGATGCCACTACCATGGATGTCTGAAGTCTAGAAAAACATCCTTTTTGAGGCAATAGAAGATTTACCAGCATGGTGGATGTTTTGTTCATTTCAGGTATCACACAACTAGAGATGCTAGTTGCTTGATCTTCAGGCATCACAGGCCTAGATATGCTGGTTGCCTGGTCTTCAGGTATCACGGGACTAGATATGCTAGTTGCTTGATCTTCAGGTATCACAGGACTAGATATGCTAGTTGCTACTGTTGCTTGATCTTCACTGCTATTACATCTCTCTCTTTTTTCAAACCTTTCAACCAGGGTGCGAGTCCTTCCTGGTACAACCGCAACTGCCAAAAGCAGAATCTTAAGATATCAAGTTCCATCCACTAGTATGTTATATAGAACCACAAAGAAGGTAAGCAATGGCAAACCTCCATTGACAAATTTAACAGAGTTTATCTCCTTGCTACAGTTGAGGGATCCATGTCCTGAAACATTTAAGAAATCAATAAAACTAGCAACAGGACATAAAAAAAAATAAAGGAAAAAGAATAAGGAATCAGAAACAAGAACCAATTAAAAGTGAATTTTAAACAGATGGCTATAGAAGAACAAAAACTTACTAGTTTCTTGACTTGAGGGCCTCTTCAGTGATAGAAATTTTTCAAAATTCTCTTCTACACTCTTGATTTCAGAATTGTGTTCCTCACAGGACTCTCTAGCGAGATCTTCAGATACAGTTTTCGTTTGAGAGTTCAGATCCATTTCACTATCTAATTTCCTCATCCTAGTGCTAAAATTTCCAGATTCAACATCCAATGGCAGCTTCTCAATGTCAATTGTGCTATTTGATGGTTTTCGTGCATGAGCTGGTTTGAGCAACATACCACGTCTGGTACTCGAAAATCCAACAGATTCTCTTTCAGAGTTAGCTGAGTTTTTTCCATCAGGACTGCTCCGAGGTACAATGCTAGGCACAACCAGGGATTTATTGACTGCTTGTCCATTAGATTTTGGATGCAACCCTACTGCAGGACTCTTCTTCTCAGCAGTGGTTTCTTTTGAATCTAACTGGGGTGCAACTTTTGAAGAATCCATTCTCTGTGAGGAAACTGGCTTTCCACCTGTAGCTTTATAAAGAACATAAAAAAGAAGGAGAAATGGTGTCACAAGGAATATAAATGCACGCAAAAAGTTACAAATCTAAAACATGTCCTTGTTTCTAGACTCTTGTAGTTTAAAACCTAGACTCCCTGTTTAGTTCATGCCCACGACCTCCACATTGGAATATCATGAGTGGACCATCTTTATCTCTATCTACAAAGGTCAGAAACCAAAATGATTTTGGCAAGCTTAGGCTCAGTTCAGGATCACAAACAGCTCATCTCCAACTCAATGTGGTTTAGCTAAACCAGGCCAATCCTTAATGTATATTAGTAAAGGCCAATCCTCAACTTCCATTATATAAAGGTAACACAATGGGTATAAATCTGATATGTAGGTAAAGAAGAATCACTAATTGCCAATGTAAGGTCCAAGCCAGGTAATAATTCTCAATGGTCAACATTTTCTTTATCTGTTCCTCATTTCTCTTCAGTTTTATAAGGATGGAAGCAAAGCACCAAATTTAAATAAAAAATATAAAAAAATTAACAGGAAAAGAGAAAAGCTTACAATCTACATATATGTTCTTTATTTCCTTTGTGTCATAATCAGGAGACATACACCGGAAACCAGGACTCCTTATACCACTCTCTACCTTCTCTGTGATTCCCTGGAATTTAACATGAGATTTCTGATCCATACAGTCATTTTGCCCAGGTGTTGAACCATCTGCATATGGCTTAATAAGCTGATACAGAAAGAGCATACCTCACAGGTTTCAGGCATAATAAACAACATCTGAAGTTGGAAAAGAACGTAAAAGAAGTAACAAGAAAAAGGTTAGGGTAAGGTGAATACCGATATATCTGCAACCCAAACTCCAACAGAATTTCGATAGTATGAGCAGCCCAATAGTTTCCCATCATGAATGCATAAGTCACCAAGTCTTGACCATCCCATATCAACAGAATCATGACTTATTACAGGCTCCCATGAATAAACCTACAAATAGAGATCTTAAGTTTATGATCTGTTTCAGATCCAATCCCATAGAGTACTGAGACGGAAAAAAAATATCAAAACCTTCAAACTGTCATCCAATCCAGAAAATAGGGTCCTCCCATCAGGATGAAAAGTAATTGCACGTACTCCTGTAGGCTGCAGACAAGGAACATATTCTCTCAGAGGAGTGGGATGAAAATTGCATTACAAAAAAGACTACAAGAGCATACAATGAGTTCTCTATCCATACGAGAGAGAGAGAGAGAGAGAGAGAGAGAGAGAGAGAGAGAGAGAGAGAGTGAGATGAGATGAGATAGCAAAGAAGAAAGGGCCAACCTGCAAGAGAAAGGAATAAATTGCTTCAATAGATTTTTTTGTAATGAGATATTTTGCAATTCTGGCAACAATATTTCACTTTTATTTAGAATTGCATACCTTTCTAAAAAACCTTAACCTAAACTGAAAAAAAAAAAAAAAGAGTAAAAACATCCAATAATACCTCAGGTCTGGCAGATCCAATCAGTTCAAAAGTTTCCAAATCCCAGAATTTCACAGTTCTGTCTGCTGAACCTGGAATATATTTTGTATATTAAAAAAATTTACTAGTTACTACATAAACATTATGACAAGAATGATGAATATAAGAGGCGGAGGAGAAAATATTAAGGAAATTAACAAACTCAATACTTAGAAAGCTTTGCATAGGTCATTAACTAGTTGTGTTAAGCATGGCTACTGCAAGGTTCAGCTTACATTAATTTAAGAAAATAACAATCAATCGTTTTCTTTTTGTTTTATTGTCAAATCTCTTTCCTTTCTGTTATATTAAACATGTCATATTAACATAATATTTCAACCTCAGACCATTCCCCCCAACTAAAACAAAGTCAAGGGGAGGAATTAAATTTCCATATTCAAGGGTAAACGCATTAAATTTCTTAGAGAGATGCATGAAAGGCTAGTATGAGTTGCCTGAAATGCTACCCAATTTATATCTCTAGAAATTCCTCAATAAAGTGTGGAGCCAACTTGTATCCAAGACATGGTCAATTTAAGTTTGACATACTGATATTAGAGTCACTCACCTGTGGCCAAGAGAAACTCAAGAGGATGAAAATCTATGGATCTAATATGTCCTTCATGGAATTTAAAATCATGCAAGAGCTTCCCAGCGGTTAGATCCCACACCTACAAAAAATGACAGGATACACCCATTACGGTCATGGAAAGGGCATCTTACTGAAAACCGCCCACTGATAGTGCGATCATTTATTAATTTACCTTTACAACATTATCAAACCCACCAGAAACTACCCAGCGGCCATCGGGAGTGAATTTAATAGTACTAATGCCTTGAGTATGACCCTTGTATGTGTGGATGCATCCCTTCTTTCTAATATCCCAGATCTTTAGATTAGTGTCCATGGAACCAGAAGCAAAGAACTCGCCAAATGGATGAAATTCAACAGCAGAACAGCTGGATCTGTGTCCGGTAAGTGTGCGAACCACTACACTTCAATAACAATAAGATTTAAATTAGAAGTCACTGAAAAATTACTCATACTGTCTTACATCTGCGACATGAAGCAAGCCTGTCTGCAGGCACCAACCCATAAAAGGTAAAGACTTGGACCCAAAAAATGTACCCGTAGGTCCTCATATCAGGCTAAGTCTATCAAATAGGTGACATGATCCATTAGATTACATTGCATTATCTCATGTTTATGTCTAACAAGTTTATCACTTCTGCAATCTGTTGCCTCGCAGAATCATAGCATAAATTAAGCAGCCAACTTACTTTTTGTTTCCTCCAGATCCCATATTTTTGTCGCACCAGTAGAAGCTCCAGCAAGCACCAAAACTTCTGCTGAATTAAAAGCTACGGATTCAACTGGACTTGTATGACCAGCAAGACTCTGCATATTTACCCCAAAAAGAAAAACTCATGCAGTCATGTTTCAGTATTGCTCATCAAAACAGTAGGAGCCTAAGCCATGGTCTCCAACAACCAAAAAAAAAAAACATGAAGATGATTTTTTTCATAAAAAAATGGTTTAACAATGTAGTGAATCAAAGTGAGAATTTTCAATTTTATAATCTTCACTTATGGTATGAAAAGAAAAAGACGTTTTGTAGAAATTTGAATTAAATAAATAACCAAATAAGAGGCCAGCCTCAATTCCAGTTTATGGTAATTGCATTATTTGCTACTTCAACAAGGAAAAACTCTATCAACATAATGTGCCTACAAGCTAATTCTAGATATCAGTTTAAAAAATAGCCATCTGTGGAACCATTGTATCACTAACATGTAATGTACTTGATTTCCAGAAAGGGATAACTCCCTACAGCACAATGCACATCAAAGACAAACTCTTAGAATTAGAAAACAATTAAAAACTATCCAAATTATGATTGAAAGTGAAACGTTGAATATCAAAATATAAAGATAAATACCATTAAAGAAGTGGGTTTGCCAATTGTCCAAAGATTGACTATGTGATCATCACCGCCGGTGACAAAAAGTCGGCATGCCTTTTTCCCAATACTTAGACAATTAATACTGTCTGAATGAGCCACAAATTCCTCTATATTTCATCAAGTCAAGTAAACATTTCCTTTGAGAAAAACAACATAATCACACAAATGCAGAACACAATGCACAACCAATTACCAAATAAATCTGTTCTTATGATCCTCTTTCCATTAAAACTAGAATAAAATTAAACAACTGGGCGAAATTAAACTTACATCCCAAAATGAAAAATTATAACCAAAGAATTGAAATTTATTTTAAATCCTACCTTACTATTATCTTTAATGGAAAACCAAAACTGAACTAACAGTGTGACAGCCCCATTGGAGTAAAATTATAATCTTTTCTTTTCTTTTTACATTCGTACATTTTCTGAGCTAAAAAAAAAGCCCATGACATTCCTCAACTTTCAAAAATAAAAACAAAAACCCACAAAGCTCTCTAAGCACTAAAAATTTCAAGATGAGCTTAACCACTGCAAGTTACCAAGTCTGAACCAAAGAAATAGATCAAGATTGTGAGAAAAAAACAGAGCTCAATTCCAGCTAAGCATCGCAAGAGAAAAAAAAAAAGGATACGCAGCTTATATGCACGCTTGGCCATTTTGCACTAGTCGGAGAAGTTGAATTTGGAGCCAAACAACGACGTGGGAAGCGGAAACCAAAAAACGAACTCGGTATCTGAAACTTCAGCTTGACCAGAGAGAACTAGTGCTTTCAGCTGAAGCAGCTTTTCCCTTTTTTTCGCTTAAATTTTCCCGTTGGAATGAAAATCCACAGAGAAAGATAGGAATTGGATTCGGATTGAAAATTTAGTAGACTAAGAATGAATTCAGATTCACACAGTGAAAAAAAAAAAAAAACGCTTTGCTTTTTGGAAAATCTGTGGAGTGAGGACCGTGACTGTCAGAGAGCCTAGTTCTATACATTTCTCCGCTAGCCGCTTCTTTTGTGCTGACCAAAATGCCCTCCGTTTTTAGCCGTGTGAGCATCGAAATTACTTGGAAACCTCCTTGTCGGCTTATTTTGTGACGTGCTGGTCTTAAAATTAAAATAAATTATTAAATATATTCAATATATCGTTATGTAACATAATTTATAATTCGTATAAAAATATTATTAAACGATATATTTATAATAATAAGTATAAAGTGTATAATATTAATAATATTTATTTATATTATAATATATTAAATTAATTATATTACAAAACAGTATATTAATTATATCAAATTATTTTTTTCAATTTGGTGGTGGAGTAAATACGTGTTCCATTTGAGTGGTTTGGATTTTCTAATTTTTGCTGGCTGCAATTGAATTGTTTTTTTCTGTGCACCACGTTGGAATGGTGGCTAGAAAATACATATTTAATAGTTTATTCCTTTTGTTGTCGGGGGGTTTAGGTTGATTGTTATTTTTATGATTTTTATAGTAAGAATATTATTATATAAGAAATGCATGAGTTAACTTACAAGTTATTTCTATATTTTATGTGTTTATATCTTAAAAATTAATAAGCAAGTTGATTAAGCATCATTCAATATGATTAATCAACTTTAACGACTCCTCTTCGATACTATCACGACATAGATACCTTATGCTAGTATAAGCCTCCACCCAAGACATGGTATGAATGATTATTAAAACATTAATTTGGTCAAATTTTTTGTTTGGTGGGTGGGAAAATGACTTTTGTACAAACATTAGGACAGGAAGGTTCGATGGATTCCTTCCAAACCATTTTCTTCCTTCTCTTGATGGCTATTGTATTGAGGAGAAAGAAATGATTCGATAAAGACATGTTCTTTTGCAAATAACAAGTCATTTGTTAAGCCAGAATAGTTAATGGTAAATTTCACTTACAACCAAACATATTATTAAAACAGAGCATGTGATCATCAAAATCTTGCTTTGACGATATGAATGCTTTCCTTTTCACATCATTCTAGATTTCAACCACCTTGGATTGGACCCCATGCCATAAAGCTTAGACCTTGATTAATTTTTGTAGTTGGAAGGAACCACCCGACATTATCATTTTTATACCAAATTTTTTTAATTGTCGGACTCTATAATCTAGCGGACTTTTAATTCAATGACCAACAAAATATGAACTGTATTTGTCCAGTTTTGTTGCGAATGACATATATTTTAAGGCTAATTACAAAGAAATCAATAAAAAATTTTAAAATTATATATTAAATAATACTTTTTTTTATAATTTCATTTTAATCACTATATGCAAATTTAGATTTATAATAGATTTGCGTGTTATGATTTAGCTTCCAGAAAAAAAAAAAANCTTCCAGCAAAAAAAAAAAAAAAAGTGGGTTACCGAAAATTTAAACCACAATTGCACTCAAAGTCAATGAGACAAAGGCACAGTTGCTACAATTTGATTATTGCCTCGGCTGCAAGGCACACTTGCTACAGCAGTTATTGGTGGTTTAAATAGTGAAAACTCAGTTTATTTCTCTCTTCTTTTTTTCTGCAAAATTCCAATAAATAATGTTCTTATAATGTATGATTTTTCTAACAATATTTCATAAAAGTGTTAGCTCAAAATTAATTGATAGTGAGTAAAAGGGATGGTGAATTATATATTTCATAATAAGTGTTGGCCCTAAATCAATTTATGATGCTGCATTCAAGCAGTGCTTCAACGTGTGAAGCAGAGACTGCCGTCTGTATAATTTTTGGTATAAAAATGGAAAAAAGAATATTTGACTGGCAGTGGAGTGGGCCAGTGAGTCATCCAACATCCCATACAAGCATCATGCATGCCACCCATCTTTGCCATAAATCTCAGAGAATATCTGACTTTATGCCTCAGAAACGAAAAAAAAATCAATAGGTAAACATATAAGGCTTATTTACTTTTTTTTTTTCCCTCTATAACATATTGACCACAAATAGCCAAACCATTAGCCAAAAGGAACAGACCACTAATGGCCACGCACATGTATAACTGAGGATAAAGACCACATCCACAAGTACCTCCCAGTCAGTAAAATTAAACACAAAACAAAGGTCTCATTTCTACTATACAAGTAATTACATTTGCAAACAATTTTTACCCAAAAATTGCATTAACACCTTCTCCTAGTAATAAAAGAAATGACTGAGTCTCAATCCAAAAATAAAAAAATAAAACAGAAATGATTGAGTATATTAAATACTCTTCTCTGGGAAGTCCCTGTCAGACCCAGTTTGCAACTTCCAAAATCACCACCGAAGTGAAGGCTCTGATTAAACCATTTGCAAGAGTTCCTGGACAATTTCAGATATTGGTGGTCTGAATTCTGGCTCCCTCTGCAAAAAGATTGGATATAAGGTGACTTCTTGTTCTAGCCAAACACTAAACAGTCCTTGAAAATCATTAAAATGCTCTTTTCCCGGTCTGATTCAACTGTATATATAACTCTAAATTTGGCATAGACAACTTCTCCATAGCTAAATTTCAGTGATACAATTTTCTGATTTTTATATTCCTGAATCATCATCGTCTATCAAGAACTTGAACAAATGGCTTGTGCCAGAAGAGGGAGGGTGGAGGTAAAGGAATGCAGAAACTCACTTGTATGCAAGAGGAAATAATATCAGCAAAACGTGATAAAGACTTCATAGCATATGCTCCATTTAGAGAGGGATCAACCATCCTTGATAGTGCATCAATGTCATGAAGCTTAGGTACTGCCCATCTAACCAAATATTGTTCCCCACGAGGCCGTGATCTAGGCATTTAATAACAAGAAATAATCTTACATTAAGCCAAAAAAGTTTTAAAAAATCCAGAGGTAAGTTCATTTGAGATGATAAGATTTAACAGGGAAAGATGCAAGAAACACACAAACATATTATTCTTAGTGTTTGCCAACCTGTCATAGGACTTCCGCCCTGTAAGGAGCTCCAACATTACAACTCCAAAGCTGTAGACATCACTTTGGTGAGTATAATTTCCCGAGTCGAATTCTGGGGCAGCAGAGCCGTAAGCAGTGAGGAGATGACCAGACAACTGAGAGTCAACGAACAAGTATCAGCTACAAATTATATGAAATCAGAGCTTAAACCAAGTATATTGATTAAATTTCACTAACTCTCTTTCAAGTCTCTATCAGTGAGTTGACTCGAACTAACAAGCCACTCTACAAATATAGTTTCACCGCTAAACCTAAAAGTTAGGTGACTTACAGAGGGAGATATTATCAGAGGAGCCAAACCACAGTCTGAGACATGTACTTCAAGCTTTCCATCAAGAAGAAGGTTGGCAGACTTGAAATTGTGGTGCACAATGGGTGGCTGACAGACCTCATGCAAATACCTTTACCACAATTAAAAGAAGAAAACTCAGGCACTAAATGATTAATGACATGGGTGGAAGGCCACCTCTTTGCACAAGTGCACATGTCAAAATAAATAAAGTTACAGGCCCTTCTAGGGGATTTTCTGGGCCACCAGTAAAGGAGATACAACAGATACAACAGATACAATCTAGTTAAACCATCACAAATTCCTACATCACCAATTAATGAATTCCATCAAGGAGGTTCTTGATTTTGAGTCATTGTTTTACTTACTCAAGAGCTCTTGCAGCTCCAAGTGCTATGCGGATGCGCACACTCCATGAAAGTTTCTGATGGATTTCATCATCAGTATGCAGTGCATCATGGAGAGTCCCATTTCTGCAGTACTCATACACAAGTAGGCGTTGGCCATGCTCAGCACAGTAACCCACTAGTTCCACAATATTAGCATGCCTAGCATTAGAGATATTAGACACTAGTTCAAGAAATTCCTCATCACTCTGTTGCCTGCAAGCTGTAATGTCCAGTTTCTTGACTGCCAGAACCTAAGAATGAATCAAAAAGTGGATGATTAGATATCAGGGCATAAACATAAGAAATGAGGAAGCCAACCAAAGCTTGCATGAAACCAGAAGCATCACCCCAACCCAAAAGAAACCCTTAATTAATTATCTACGGAATTAAGAAACAACACTACACCCAAACACAACAAAGAAGGTCTAAGGTAGAAGGCAAAACAAGACACAATCAAATGGCCAGATGGCAGTACTAGCAAATAAGTTAACAAAAAATAAAAGGAGTCATACCTTTTGATCAGGAAGCTTAGCCCTATAAACACTACCAAGCATGCCTGCTCCAACAAAATTGTCTTCAGAGAAGCTATTGGTATACTGTTGAAGTGATGCAACAGTAAAAACATTTACAGAGCTTGGGTTTGGACTCTTCATAGGATGCCTAGTTACTCTAGCAGAACCAACAGGATTTACAGTATCTTTGTTGACAAGGAAAAATGGGGGAGGGGGTGGTGGCGGCAAAAATTCTGAGTCCATGCTTGTCATGTCAATTGCAATATCCTTCTTAGGCATTGAACTTTCAGCAATGCTTTTCACATCTCTCTTTTTTTCTTTTGGTAGCTTCGGAATTACACCCATGCTGGTGCTCTCCACTCCATATCCATCCAGTGGTTTCATAACTGATTCTTTTGGGACTGTTAATGAAGTTCAAAAAGGTACCTTTCTATTATATAGTGTAAAAATGGGAATTTATGATGTTTGAGTAAGATGGATAGAAATAAGGTTACCTTTCTCCATTTGGACACCTCCTTCAAGTGAAGATTGAGCGTAGTTGGTATTATCTCTAGGGACCTTATATGCACTAATTTCATGCCTCTTTGCCTTCTTGTTCTCTCTCCATCCTTTGAAACATCTCACTAGAAGACACAAGATTAATGCAGTAAGTAATAAAATCCCTACAACAGCAATCCAAGTGACCGTTTTAGCTGTCAAAAATTTTCTAGCTCTAGAAGGATTAAGCATTGCTGGCAAAGAAGGTCCATTAGCCTGTTTCCAAGGTAGTTCAGAAGAAGTAGGTGCCCTGGCTAAAAACGAAGGTGCTGCAGCCTGAGGCGATGGAATAATAGTAGTATTGAAAGGATTTCCATCTTTTCTGCACAGCACATGTAACCATTACTAAAAGTAGAAAGAGGTTTACACAAGACTACACACAGTAAAATTGCTGGAGAACAATCCAAGCAACATGAATATACTTAGATAGCAAGAGTTACTGATATAATCTTGCCAAAATATTACATTAATACTAGTCTACTGTGATAAAACAAAAAAAACACAGTCCCTGAGTAATTGTATTATAGAGGTCAAGACAACGTACCTTCTGTAGATTTCCTTTTTCTTGAACCGAAAATGAAGTTATGTCCAATTTCTACTACCTTAATTATTGTGTCTTTGGCGTTTTACTGTTGTAGCATTACATGGCACTATGTAGTTCAATACATGAATAGAAGAACCTTATTATTTTCTCTACTATTGTAACATTTACACAGCACATCGGCACTATGCAGTCAGTACATAAAAATAGTCATTTTGTTTATGGCTTTATGCAATTTTCATTTTCTTTCTCACGAATTATGTAAAGGAATCTAATAGGTTTGTCAACAACGTATAATGATTAATGACTTAATCTCAATAAAATTTTTAACTAGGAGAAGCGAAGGAAGCATATTAGTGTTACAAGTTTCAATTTTAGCATAATTCATGTTACAAACAGGTTTATGCTTATAATAACTAACATGAATGTTAGAAGAAGAAAAGATTCCTTGGGTTAACCTGAAATTTGCAATACTCAGCAACTTTGCAGGTATTGGTCCAGAGAATAAATTGTTTTCAACGTTCCTATGTAAGAAAATAACAATTGTGAGTTTAAAGGGCTGCAAACTTCTGAAACAAAAGGAAAATCCTCTGAAGCTAAAAATTTAAAGAAAAGGTCCACCAGACGCAGTAATTTAAGTTATAAGGATGTAAGAACATACAAATCCTGTAGGGGAAGATCCTGTAGCACATTTAGGGTCCCAACCAGGCTATTATTCTGCAAGTTCCTGCATTCAAGAAATATGTACCGTTAACATAAATTATGCATAAAAAATAAATAGGTAACAAGAAATCTTATGCAGAAACTTGTCAGGCAACCACTAGACCCAATAACTTAAATTGTTAGGGAATGGACCAAAAGTGTATATCAATCAAACATAACTCACAATGTGGAAAGAGATGACAAGTTCCCCAATGAGGGACACAGCTGACCGCTTAAATTATTAACAGACAGATCCCTGCAACATGATATGTCGTCATGAATGAAACCAATAATTGTAAACATAAGGGAAGCTAACTGAATCAATGAAAATCCATACAATCTCGTCAAACCAGTAAGCAGTGGAAAGGCATCTGGTATTTCTCCACTAAGATGGTTATTGTCTAATGACCTGAGGGGAACAGAAGCCAGTTTTATAGGCAGAATCAGAATCATATTCCAATGTAATAAAAACAAACAATCATCAATACCACACCAAGACAAACACTTTTTGTATGAAACTTACAATTCCAACAACTGAGATAAAGATGACAAACCACTTGGGATGCTTCCAGTGAACTGATTATTTGATAGAGAACTAAAGCAGGAGAAGAAAAACATAGAAATTTGTTAAGGAAATGTGCACAACAGGATGTCCTAACAGCTAAACCATAGATGCAAAAATGATTGGGGTCCAGACATACACATTCCTAACAGTCGGGGGCAAAGATGTTGGAATACTCCCTCCAATATGATTGTTGCTCAAATCTCTGATCATAAAATAGAACAAAGCTTTATAAGATTCCACATAGAGATGTACATACAAATAAATCAATGAATGCAAGCAGGTAATTCGAGTCAGCTGGTCGACTCTTCAGATGCTGAAAATTAATAAATCCAGAATCAGCTGGGATTATCACCAGAGCTCACTTCCAGTAAGAAGTTCTAAAAGGTAAACTTTTTTCTGAGAATAACACCATTTTTAAGATTTACTGTATTTTAGTTTATAAAATGATGCGTCGATGTGCTGCACCAAATATATCGGGTTAGGAGAGTGTCAGGTGTGTTATATGTGTCATAGTACTTTACCAGGTAAATGAAAGTCAGGCTTCAAAACATTATGAGACTCACATTTCTATGACTGACCCGAAGAATTCCAAGCTATCGGCCAGCTGTCCTCCCAAGTTGACACCGCTAAGCTTTCTGTTAATCCAAATAGCTCAGAAAATATTGATTGAAAGACTAGTTGATGCTATTTACGAAAGAGGAAATCAACCTACAGCGCTGTTATGTTTGAGAAGACGCATTCAACACCTTGCCAATTATCTCCACATGGGTCTCCTCCAACAAGAAGCCACCCTCGAAGAGGTGGGTAGCCTAGAGCAACGAATAAGCTATTGATTGCAATAACTGGCAAGAACATTAAACATGTACAAAATCACCACATATTCTAAAAAATTGAATAAAGAAGAAAAAGCATAAGACTTCATGAAAAAAAAAACAGAGAAACGGAAAATTATTAGAAAAATTGCTAGGAAAATTTTGAAATTGGAAAGTATTTTAACAGAATCTACTATCAGTAGCTCTTTGTTGACTCGTATGTTGTAGGAAGGAATCAAGCAAATAAGAGAGAGTTGCCACTTTCAAGCATTTTGCTTCTAACTAACTCCAATTTTCCCAAGAACCAAACAGAGAACAATCAAAGCAATATAAATACTTAGGAAATGAAAAAGACTGTAATTACCATCTTGTGAGTCAGTCAATGCAACAGAAGATGGCGCAGTGAGAACCAGCACCAACCCAATGAAGACCTGCATGTGTATCTCCCACCTCACATAACCCATCTTAGGCTGCTTCAAAAACCCAACTTTTTGGTTTATATTTTCTTTTATTTTCCCACGAAACAAGCAGTAAAACCCTTGGAATATGAAACCTTAATAAAAAAGCATACAAATTTCTAAACCCAGCTATAAAGTTCTAAGCTTCGAAAACTCAGAATAAACAAAATGAACCCGCCAGAGAATGGAAAAGAAAGGGTTGAAGGTCTGAGAAGAACTGGGTTTAGCAAAAGTTTGGCAAAGACTGCTATAAAATGGAGGTTAGCCAAAACACCAAGGGAAAATAAGAGTGAGAGAAAATGAGTGTGAGATTACTGAGACTGAAACGAAAAATAAAAAATAAAAAGCAAGTCTTTGTTTGGGTTTAATTTGATGGAAAGACAAAGTAGCAGCTGAAGAAAAGAGTGAGACTTGAACAGTTGGGAGTGTCTCTTTTCGAGAAAAGCTGGGGAGTGCAGGTGGTGGTGGACCAGCTCGTCTATAAACATGTATCTTTTTGAAAGACATGCGTTTCGAAGTTTCAAAATTTTAAAACACAATTGAACCGTTTCTTTTTGGTCTTCTAGTTTTTGTTTCTTGTCAATTCTTTCTCTAGTCGTATTCTTATTGCCCTGTTCGTATGCTTTAAAAAGCCGGATACTCCGCGCCTCTTCTTCTTAAACAAATATGCTATCATACGTAATTTTACGTACATTCATACGTAATTTAATGTATACAAATATTAGAAGGAAAAAAAAAGGGTCCATGTGTTTCATTCAATATTGATTGTTAACTATAGAATTGATCTAACAAACTATATTACAATATGCTAACTTGTTAGGAGAACGTATTGTCTTAAAATTGATTGTTAAGATTGTACCAATCAGTCTCAAATATTTACATAAATTCGTGTAGGCCTCATGTGATACTGATACTCACGTCAACTCCCCACATGAGAACCACACTTTCTTTTTACGTACACACCAATGCATGATCAGTGCCTTAATTTGACTAGCCTAGTAGTGCCTTAATCTGTCTATTTTAATGAATGATTTAATTCAACCAAGAGCACGCAACAATCAGCAATATAACTTATATATTGTATCGTTTGAATAGTTGGTGCACGGCTTTATCTTATAAGGTACCACTGATTGTTACTCAGCAACTTTGTACTACAAATTTAGTGACTCCAATCATGCGTAAAGATCACGTTTGGCACAGAACCAGCCAATAGAATTGTACCACATCATGCAATGTATGTGATTATATCACCCAACTTAGCAACAGCTAGCCTGTAAAGCACTTGAGCAAAACAGCTTAATTAGCTAGCGCTTATATGCCTTGTGGAGCCGTGGTTGCTTCTTAGCTATTATCAGTTTTCATTCTCCTCAAGAGTCAAGAGACAAATAAATAGACATTTGACAGACGCATTTGTCTTGATCGAGGCAGCTAGTATTTGATTATGCTAATGAATTAAGCATTAATATTATTTTTAATTCAATTTTAAGTAAGATTTATATACAAATGGTTGGATGACCAAGTGGCCTGTGTTCTTTGTTCTTGTTGATCCAAACTCCAAAGAAGCAAACCCAAAGGCCAAAACCAGCCCATCATAGTGACCATCAAGAGTATTGACAGTACAGGCCCAAACATACAAAAAATAAAGTATACAAGGCTTTAAAGGACTTGGCTGCTATACCCATTTGGCTACCTAGGTGGCAAAATAAGCACGTATATAAAACTTGGGGCACTTGTTTGCTATAGCCTATGTATAGCTTTGTTTGCTTTTACTTTTTAGGTTGGGAGGGCCAGGGCTTTTTGATATGAGAAATTGAGAATCCTGCTTCTATGTTTTGGCCTTCATTTCAGGAGGTGGATGAATAATGAATATATTCTGCAGAATGCAGTATGTATGATTGTATGATTGATTCACATCAAGCCACGTTTCCTCAATCCCTTCGCTTCTCGTTTTTCACATGCTTCCGTATAAAGAGATGATCGATCTATTCTTGACTTTTGCTTTTACTCCCTTTCGATCAATATGTCAATTTTATGTTATGAATTCACTGTTTTCACAGATGTGAGATGTCACGCAACTCTATCTATCAGATGTACGTAGATATTTCGTCTCTCTCTCTCCCCCATAAATTAGTAATGTCCCATTGTCATATATATGCTTCTCTTCATCATATATTTTCATGTTGTTTAACTGTTCAAATATACAACTGCTTATCGTTTAATCCAAATAGATGAAGCCTTTAATTAATAAGCATGCATGCATATATGATACAGTGGACCGGGTTCATATTTAATCCTTGTATTTGGGGTCAACTTAAGTTAGTATAGTTACACTCATCTTCTTAATTAATATTGATTATTGACTACATAATGCCATGGCCCCATGTCCAAGCATGTTGGCTCAAATAACTACTAGGATTCAGGAACTAGGAAGTGGTTGTGTTCTTTTATACCCGTGATAAATGACTCCTCGAGTTAAAAACTTTCAAATCACAGAGCCGTGTTCTTTCACTGGGTTCTTGTGGGTCCCATTTGAATCTTCGATCTTCAATTGCCTGAGGTGTGGCCCTTGCGTACAGTCCCATACTTTCACATGTACTGGACATCTGGACGGTTGTGAAAATTTTAAACTATATATTGCCATGAAATGAAAGCAGTGAATCATAATATGCGGCGCTATTAAGATTTCCACAGAAAAATGATGAGGCACAGATCACGAGACAATTATCACAAGGTCCAAAATTAATATACATAAAAAAAGTTAGACTAAACAGCAAACTCACTGACGTTTCATAAACCATTAAAGAATGTTATAGTAATTAAATTAGATTTCCTTCTACCTGTTTTTTGGTTTTGTTTTATTTTTCGGTCCAACCTCATGTGTGTACAGCAGCATATGTGCAACTATTGCAGACCCTACAGTACACTGTCCTGCAATGCAATAAATACATTTCATTGACCCTCCAAAGTTCCCAACCTTCCAGTATTTCATCAACAACTCCTGACCCTCTCCTCACTCTGCTGCATCATAATTTCAGATTTTCAGTGTAGCTCAATCTTTGAGCCCAAACCCCACAATGCCTTCTCCAATTTATGTTTGAAATTCTATCAGAGCAGCAACACTCACTCGGTGAACTAGTAGCTTAGCTAGTTTCTGAATACAATCTTGATTCCAAGTTTGATTTTGAAACCATAAAATGGGTTGCTGTTTAAGCACCACCACCGACGACAAGTCCTTAGCTTCAGGTCCTCAGAAGCACCAGCATTTTTTGGTGGGTAGTCAAGGACCAAGATCTGGTGTCCAAGAAAGCAGAGCACCACCTCCAGTAGACGAAGAGACTGTGAAAGAAGTGCTCTCGGAGACTCCAAGGCCCAAAGCTCCACCGTCACCACCACCCTTCACAAAGCCCCAAGAGCAAGAAGACCCTGTACTAGTAGATCAAGATCAAGAAAAGAAGAGAGCCCAAGTACCAGTCTTCGAGAAGAAAATCGAGCAAGAAGACCCAGAAAACACCGAGAAGAAAATACCCATTTACTGCAACAATGGCGGAGAGATCTCAGAGGTATCAGAGATTTGCAGCTTGAGCGAGAGTGTGTCCACAACCACCATTACCAGGGACGAAGATGAAGAAGTCCATCAGAGGGTGAACCGGTCCCCAATGAAATTACCCAGAAACCGGGACCCATTGGTTCCGAGGAGAGAGCGGGTCGTGGGTAAGAGTCCGACTCGGAGGACTGAGTCATCGCCGGGTCGCAGACTTGGGCCGAATGGTAATAATGGTGTTGGGTCAGTGAGGTCGGTTCATAGCAGAGAACCGGGCCAACAACAGCCGATGGGTAGGCGTGGGTCGAGGGCCGAGTCGAACCGGCGTGACCCGGGTGAGAGTTCGGGCCGGAGGTCCCGGTCACCTGCTACAAGGATTACGGATAATGGCGGGGTTAATAGATCTAATGTGGGTCGGAGCCCGTCTGCAAGGAGGTATCCGGGTCGGACTGCGGTGGGTCCAGTTGAGAGTTCGAGTTCGAGCTCCACCCGGAGAGTAGCTGAGGAGCCCAATAAGGAGGGTAAGTGGCCCACTAACGAGTCCATTGACAACCCACTTGTGTCTTTGGAATGCTTTATTTTCCTATGAATTGGGGAAAGTGGGTCGGGTTCTGTACCGGAATTACTGAATATTAAGCTTTGTTTTTTGGGTTTAGAACTTAGAAGCTGCAGCTCAAGTTTTGGTAAATTTTTGGGTACTTTCTGTGGGGGTGATCGTTATGTAAATAATTGTAATGACGAAGGTCAAAATGGGAATTTGAATGGAGATGTAACTTAGAGTGGTGTTACAGTTTGTTTGGATACTTGGATAGGTAATGCCATTAATAGACCTGATGACTTCTGTTTTGTTCTGATATTTTCTGCTACCACTGCAAGTGAAAGATGGTGGTGGGTCTACTTACTCGTACTTTCTTGTGCAGCTGTGCTAGTTGTGTATAAATCACACCTCCACTCCACAGTAGGCGGTAGTAATTTATTCAATCTTGAATCCGTACTCTACTGATTTTACAAACTGTGACTTTGTGAATTGGGTGGACAGAATAGAATAATAAAAATAAATGCTAACTTAAGTAAAGTGGTTTCAATAATTTCGATGGGCATCGTAATTAGCAGTTTCTACTTTTAACGTTTATTTGTTTCTATGAGCTTGTAGGTCCTGTACACGACAAACCAGACCATGCATGAAAATGTGCATCTCTTTAGGATACATCTTTTGGCAGCAAACTCAATGGTAAATAAAGAATAAATTGGATCTTATGGTAATTTTGGGACCAAAGCAAATTACTATACAAGTCGAAATTCAACTGGATTTAACAAATTTGTTTCGGGGTAATTTCCTTTATGTACCGAATCAAATGGAAAGTTCATATTTTATTTGCATACAATTAAATTAGAGAAAATTTTATCAAAATGAGGAATTGGAAGTTGAAAGTTGAAAGTTGGAGTAGGGCGGAGGGAAACTCCTTAACTTTTGTAGCCGTTGAAATAAGACGATTTGATAATTGATAGTGGTCCTAAACTCCTAATTTAATTTTTATCTTTTCATACATTATGCAGTTGCTGGTTTTGGCATGGTGGCCTTTTTCTCTTATAAATCAAAACGATCAACTTATGTCAACTATTTTGGACTGTTTCTGTGTCATCCTTTTCATGCAGAATCAAACAATACACTCTAATCCAATCATATTCATAAATGTGAGAAATCGAATAGTAATCAAAAGAAGAATTTTCTCAAAGTTTCATTTTCAAAATTTGAGCCCTAAGTAAGTACCAATCTGTGGTTTGTTGTGGAAGAAAGATGAAATTTTGGCATTTTAGGCTTCTCAGACAGTGCAGGCTAGATTTCTGCCTCAACAGGTCAACCTTTGCCTTGGCCTTGGATAAAGGTTTGGTGAGCTTCATCCAGGTTATACAATTAGCTAGTACCTACTACAGCCAAAACTGAAATTTTGAATTTTTGAGCAACAGTTCAACCGGTGCTTTAGAACTAGCATTTGAATGTAGCAAATAGTCACAGAATTTATCTTTGATTTAAAATACTGGATGGGGCCTAGCCGCCTAGGTAATGGGTATCACGAAGTGGGGAAGAAAGCTCTGAGTTTTAAAACTTGAGGTGAAAATTGGGTTTGGACTAAGATAATGGGTTCAAAGGTTAACGAACTTAACAAACCTTTGGCCCAACTTCCATTTTTGCCAAAATGTAGCATTGTTCTTCTGAACCCAACCATTCTTTTTTTAGTGTGTTAAGTTTCTTTATAAGTATTATTTTTCTTCACCTTACATATGTTAGAATTTAAATTTATAATTTTAACATATAATCTGGTTTCAAAGCCCTTATGAAATGGTTAAATCATTCATAATAATGACTATTCTATATTAAAATGTTTAAATATGATGTATCATACAAGATTTACTGTTAATCTTATTATTGAAAATAATAATATTTTAAAAAAGAATTATAAGTGTTGCACATATATATAAAGTTACTTTATCATTTGCTATAAATATGTGACAACTGGCTCAAAGTCTCCTATTACTCAATAGTCAATACCAATCATAAACTGTTTACAGAGACTGATCCATTTGATGGGGCATTATATAACCAATCTCCAGGGTTACAAGTCATATTTGGAGAATCTGATCATCACGGAAAGCAAATGGCTGTGAAGCAAGCTGCATTCACTTCCAGGTCTGCTACTTCATAGATGAATTAGGTGAGCCAATCCCTCCTGTCCCACTTAAAAGACATTACACATATACAGAATCAAGAGCTCTTTTGCCTCAAGAAAAATTGAGCAATTGAAGTGTAGTCCAGAAGTGCTTGTTTGCATCATCCTAACTTCTGCTTCATCTCATGATCATGAATAGGATTTGATATGAAAAGGTAGGCATTACTCTTTGGGTTATGTACTTGTCAAGTTGAGTTTGAGGTTATGTTGGAGTTGGAGTTGGGGTTTGAGGTGGTGGGATTGGGCAATGGAATGTGTTGATGTTGAGGCCAGAACACGGGTTCAGGGGGGCAGGGCACAGGGGCTGGGTGTGCAATGAAGGTGGGAATATCATCTCCAGGCATCAACACTGAAACTCCACTGGCATATACAGTCATCTGCATAAATTTACAAAATGGCAAAACTGATGAGCTCGAACTTCTGAAGTATAGTAATTTGAAGCTGGCTTGCAAGTGTAGCAAAACAAGAGTTAAACGCATAGAAAAGATAGATCCAACACCAACACAGTCAATATTTTTTGAAGAAAACATGAATACAAATACTTGATAGAGCAAAACTTGTTACAATTAGTGCCATGTAAGTTATAATTACAGCTACTCATAATATCCATTTCATTTCTGCTATGAGAACCTCATGATATGATGAGGAGTCAGAGGAAACAAGTGATGAAGAGTATGAAAACATCCCATCACTGGTTCTATGCCAAAGATAATAATATACTGGTCAAGGACAAGACACAATATGAAATAAGAGGAAAAACTAAAGCTCCTTGCTCTGTCCAGTTGGGCAAAATTTGCCATAAATCAACAGTATTATGCGTGTAGGTTCAATCCAAGATACACTTCGAAACGACCAACAAGTGATCCGTCAGTAAATAAATTAATAAGATTATAAAAGCACCAATGAGCCTCATGCAAATACTATTCTGAAGATAAAACGACATCAGGGTTAGTTTTCCACAGCTAAATTGCTAATGCTGTTATGTTTCCTTCTATTGAGTCATAACTTTTTGCACATGATAACCTGGCCAATCCAATTATTCAGATTAATTAAAAATCACATCATGGTGGAACAAGATGCCTGAAGCCCTGACTGCTATGAATAACCTGGATAGTGCTTATTACTCTGGCAACAACTGAAATATATAAACAAATAAACAGAAAATACCAAGAACAAATAATAAAAAAGCAATTTTAAAACTTAATCACATGACAGTGTTTGATGATGTATTTCCTCTTCTATTATTTTTTCCAACTTCATAGACAATGTTGCAACATTATCCTAACAACTAGCATATGCATAATGCATTTGACCTTTTGATTTTAAAAATGATATTATTAGGCTATATAGTGGATACTGAGAGAAAACAATACAACAGCTAGTCTACTATACTTGGTGCCTGTTTCATTTCTACATTACTATCAGGGCTTATAAGTTTGTGCAAATGATATCAACTTAACGTTGCCCTGTCAGTCAAAAGAGCTTATCACACTTATGGCCAACAAATTAAAGACATGTTCATATTACAATTGGCCTTGGTGTTCTCAAAGTCCTATAGATTTCTATTTCACTGATATCTATATACTTGCAATTGAACTGACAGAGCTAAGAGAACCCCATTTTTAGGCCATGCCCAATGTAAGTGGAAACCCTCTGTTTGAACATTTAAAGTGGATCAGCAAGTGTGCCTTTTATGTTACTTTGAACCAAGTTAATCAGATTCACATGGAAGGTTTTTGATTATAATAGTACCTTACATGAACATACAAACTACAGCGCATAAACATCTTTATTCCAGTGGTTTATTTGTTTAGTGATGCTAGTTGGGTGCATGTTTAAAGCTATACATATATAACAAGACAATAAACTAAGGCTTGCTCAGAAAGAAAGGTTGACCAACTGTCTCCGACCCAGGGCTCAAGCCATGCCATCATAAAATATTGGCAGTGATGGACCTGATGACCACCAAACACTGTGGTGACTGGTGGGTCTAAACACCTAGTCTAGTACGTAAAGTCCTCAAGTCTCTTTGCTTGGGACCAAGTACCAACCACTCAACAGACAACTACTTGGTTGGGCCCTTGCCCACAGACCACAGTCTTAATTACAAGAAAGCATGGTTCTTGAAAAATTTAAAATATCTAAGAAGACAATAACACTGATGGAAAAATAAAATCAAACAAACAGTATTATGATAAGATCTATGGGAATTTGGAATTTGTATGCACCCAGATTTTGATCATGATCACCATAACAGTAAACTAGGAAACTCCAATTGGTCTGTGAAAACTTTAATTTAGTCACAGTTAATTCTAAGAGGAACATTAAATTAATGAAACAGGGAAAAAGAAAAACTTGATTTGAGATGTTCAAGGAAAATTCACGGGCAAACAGAAATGAGGGGGAGAAACATATGATGCTTGAGTGTGCAAGATCTAATGTCACCATTTTAAAACGAAAAATGATGAGCTAAAAAAACCGCTCAAGCTTGTAAATTCATCACTGACAATGCAGAATTGTAAATTAATCCCAAAAAAAACCTTCATTAAAAGAAAAATAACATAAAAGCTTTACGTCAGAGACAGAGAGATAATCATAACCTATACGCAACACCCCAAATAACCACCTAAACTGTCAAAATAATTAGACAAGGCAATTAAACACACTTATCTCAAACCCACCACCATTTCCAAGTCAAGGCCTTGGTCCCAAAAAAGTCACACTTAGCATGATGCAATTCAAAACAAGACCCAGAAATGAGAAATCTTTTTGGAATGGAAAGAAATATAGAAAATGGGTTGCTCACTTTGGGTGATGGGTGGCTCAGTTTTCCATTATATCCCAACTGGGCCTCAAGATCTCCGTTTCTCCGGCGACCGGAAGGTGACAAATCCGGCGAGGTGGGTCTGAGGAATCTTTCAAAGATGGCCATGACTAAGAACATGGAGATGAGAATGGCCGTGGCTACGAACCCAAACGACACCGCATTGACAGAACTGTTAAACGCAGGACTGGGATGCTCTTCTCTAAGCATGTTTAGTGGAGCTCCTATTGGCGGCCATTCAAAGCTATGTTCTTCTACAACCATATTTTCCACCTCTCTCTCTCTCTCTCTCTCTCTCTCTCTCTCTTTTTGGCTCAGATTCACACCATTTCAACGTTACTTTTCTTCGCGCGCGTGTGTGTGTAAGCAAAGGAAAAGAGAGAGATAGATTGTTCTTCTACAACCATATTTTCCACCTCTCTCTCTCTCTCTCTCTCTCTCTCTCTCTCTCTATTTGGCTCAGATTCACACCATTTCAACGTTACTTTTCTTCGCGCGTGTGTGTGTGTGTAAGCAAAGGAAAAGAGAGAGATAGAGAACTAGTGGCAGTAGTAAAGGCTTTTACACCATTATCAAAGCTTGTTGGAGTACTTAAACTGGTAACAGAGAGAGAGGGGCATGTGGGTTATCTTTACAGAGGGCTGACTACTGGAAGGTGAAAAATAGAAAGCTAGGAATTTGGACATAATGTCACATAGAAACAGTGAAACACAATAATATATGCCTTTAGTTTTTAATGAAAAAAATTAATTAAATCGACTGAGCAAGAAAATATATATATATATAGAGGACCACGAGTCAAATAGTCCTTGTCCTGTCCTTTTGAATATGACTTTTCAGTTTATCTATCCAAGAATGGGATAAATCTGTAGGCCTTTTTCCCCTGCCTTGTTATCGAGGTTCCACAAGTTTTACTGTTTTAGATTAACTTTGTTTGTGTGCCATGGTTTAAAAGTGTTGTTGTAGATATCAGCTTCAGCAGCTTCACAATTTGCTGTTTTACCAAAAAGTTTGAGATGGTTTTACTGCACAACCTTTTTGAATGTTAATTTTGGGTATGCATTTCGCATAAGATCATTCATGGCTTTGCCAAAATGCTGCCTTATATATTTTTTTTCCCTCAATTAATAATAGGGTGCACTCAACCAACTTTATAGGGCCAATTTCACAATCATGACCACAATTTTATCACCTTTTGTTACATTTATAGACCTCCTTGTTTGGAAAGATTGAGGACATTAGACATACAACATGATGAAATGGACAAATCTGAGCTCCTAGCCCCAAGATTGGAGGACAGTTTAGGCCCAAGGAATATCTTTTCATTTTCCTTCTTTCTTTTTCTTGTTTTCAAGAAAAAATTAAATAATTACAATCAAGAAAAACACTGATCAATGATCTGGGCCATGCCAGCTCCAAATATTTTCTCTTTTGTTTTGTTGTTCCACTGCAGGGGCCGGGTAGCTTAGCCCAATAACTCAAAAGAGACTATGAGGCATGCCCCATGAAAGAGTTGATCATAACTCACTTGTTACTTGTTGTCCTTGGACTCACTTGCCCTCCACAATTTTTTTGAGAAACTTGGCAAAATTGCCACTCTTCAATTTGAAAGGACAGTTGGTGTGAAACTTAAGAGGGGCTCCAAAAAGGGTTTTTGGAAATGTGGCATAGTCCAAAGTACTAGTTGCAGTTATAAGGAAGAGAGAGAGGGATAGAGATTCCATTGGGATTTAGGAAGTGATAAAACAAAGTAGTACTAGTTACCAACCATCTATTTGCTCTCCTTCTTATCTCGAAAAGGGCAACAGGGAGGGATGTGGTCCCTACAATTCCCATGATTACGTGTCGTTTGTAATCCCTCGTGGCTCACGCATCATTAGGTAATAGCTGCTTCACCATCAATCTTTCTATTTACAATTGCCATTCAACTTGGGTCACATTTGTTTTTCAGATTGGTTATTATGTAAATTTCTGCATGAGATGTAAGTAAACAGATTCAATAATTCACCAAATTATCTACAATAAAAAAATAAACTTTGGGGCAAATGAAGTGATACTCAGTACTTATCCCCTTATTGGCAACTTGATAGCAGACTATGAAGGGAGGGCTCCCCTAAAACAGCGAGGCAGATCCCAAGCTTAGAGCCTAAACCCCCATCTTAAACCTTCACTAACCCCTTTCACATGCATAATGTCGGGCTGTGTGTCCGTGTCCCCTCAAATTCTCCAACTCCATGGTCCCCACCCGTACCCATTCGCCACTTGGCATATGAAGTAACCATCCTCATCCCACGCCACGTGGCATGAGCTCGACTGGTCCAGAAAACGAAAGCTGAATTCTCTCTCTCTCTAGTCTCTTTATCTTTCGCTTCCCCATGACAAGACCGACATATCAGCTTCCTATGTCGGTGTTTTTAGGTCCCAACCAACATGTGGAACATCTAATCCTCGAGAAGGTCCCCTGTGTCAACGACTCGGATTCGTTCTCAAAGATACCAAATTCTAGCCGTTCATTTATAAATTGTTTGATCGTTACCGTAACATTATTTCACATTCTTATATGATATTACTATTCACTTGAAAATATAATAAGCTTGTTGACGCTCTGCTTTTAACAATACCTCAACTGTAGGATATACAAGCTCCTTTCTTCAGATGTATAGAGTTTAATATTTAACATACTAACAACTGCCCTGGCCAAAAATCATGACAAGACCGACATATCAGCTTCCTATGTCGGGGTTTTTAGGTCCTAACCAACATGTGGAACATCTAATCCTCGAGAAGGTCCCCTGTGTCAACGACTCGGATTCGTTCTCAAAGATACCAAATTCTAGCCGTTCATTTATAAATTGTTTGATCGTTACCGTAACATTATTTCACATTCTTATATGATATTACTATTCACTTGAAAATATAATAAGCTTGTTGACGCTCTGCTTTTAACAATACCTCAGCTGTAGGATATACAAGCTCCTTTCTTCAGATGTATAGAGTTTAATATTTAACATACTAACAACTGCAGCACACTTATTATAATCATTTATTAATTTACAAATTTCTTATCTTGATAGTTAAAGTCTACACGGGTCAACATCATTTCAGCGGGTAAAAAAGTAAAACCATCGAGCGGGTCAAGACAAAAAGTGAGAGATCGAATTTGATTTTCTCACGCGTGCAGGGGTACGATGACGCACGTGCGATTGCGTGTCCAAGTGTAGAAATTGCAAAGCTCTTTTTCAAGTTTGACGGGGACTAGGAAAGAGATTCGGAGTGCATGAGAGTGTCAGAGAGGGTCAGGGACTCATCAGGCGGTCAGGGTTGGGACCAAAGGGTGTGTGACTCTCTGTGTGTGCGTGGCTCGTGCAAGGTTGAGTTCATGGCTCACGTGAATGATGAATCTTTTGCTTTGGTTCACTTTCTCTTCTTTTAAGGGTGCCAAAAGCTGAGACACACCCCTTTGACCACTTGAAACCAAAGCTTTTACAATTGGGCTCACCACGAGCAGGAGGCAGTAGCCATGCAGCCCTAGTGACCCAACCCAATGTTGGGGTATGTGGGCCCCATATGGGCTAGCTTGTCATGCCAAAGATTTTTATGGGGCATGTGGGACATTCTTAGGGCCCAATTAGGGAGCAACATGATTTCTTGATATAAGTTATTAAAAAAAAAAAAAGATTACAGGATTAATGTGTTGCTCGAGATCAAAGTATTGAATTCCTTATTTTATTTAAAAGTGAAACAAACAAGCTGTAATGAATAATGATTCACTTGAAAGTGATCAAAAAATATAATAATGATTGATCAGGTTCATTAATTTCTTTCTAACTTTGGCCAAGCATCATGGAATCAATGCCTCTGCTGAAAAAGAAGAGTACCGTATAGCCTATATAGGCCGTATAGCTATAGCTTGATGCCTTGTTGGTTTATTCATTTGTCCCACACTATAATATATTTATTTTCTTTATGAGAGCAAAGCTTCCAAGACACACAGATCGATCATATCAAAGTCCATTTTCTGGTTTAGCATAATCTCTGTTTGGCAGCATGCAATGTGTCCCAATTCAAGAAATAAAAATAATAATCTATATATTTCAGAAAGCAGTAAGTAAATAAAGGAAATAGAGTTTACAAGATTTTTTCTTATTTTTTGTTACAAGGTATGCAAAATCTTCTGGACCAACCCATAATGTTCACAAATTGATCAGCATATATCCAACTAAGATAGCTAGCTACCCAGTAAACTTATAGATCATTCAGTCAGCAAAACCTCATACAATACAATTCATAGCATAATAATAATACTAAATTACTAATTAAGAAGCAGTAAAGAAAATGTTTTTTTTTTTGGTGGTTTCTAGAAAGCATTTTAATCAGGAGAGCTGAACAACACAGCACTGCCCACAGAGCTCTTTCTCTCCTTCCTCTTCCATTGGCTCCATGCTTGTCCATGCAGATGACCACACATCACCTGTTGCAGATGTGTCAAATTTATGCACAATTGACATTGTTCTTGACAATTCTCTGTCCACTCCATACCCCGCTAAGAAATACAAATGGACCCCAATGGGTGCCATAGTGAGGTAACGCATTTGGCTTACTGCCCAATTCTCAGTGTAATTGGCACCTGCAGATGCAGAGATCAGTGCACTAAAACTCTCCAAGTGTGACCCATCAACCTCATTCCATATGTTGAGCCCTCCATCATAGGACTCAATATGACCCTTCCATTTCTTGTAGCAATCCCCAGAACTAAAAAGCCTCTCATCCACGACCACAATTTGATTAGGTGGCACATCTAATTGCCACATCCCCACAATGAGGTCCCATTTCCTTGTTTGTGTGTCATACACCTCAGCAGAGCTGCGTACCAGTATAGGTGGCACATCAGAGTCTTCTCTCTCTGCAAACCCTCCCACCACATAGATTTTGCCCTGCCATGTCACCCCAACACATTTGTATCTCAGTGTGCTCATGTTGGCTAAGTGGGTCCACTCGTTGAGGTCGGGATCGTACATCTCAGCAAATGAAATCCCTCTTGCACAAGCCAGGTTGCACTTACCCCCTGCCACGTAGATTTTGTTTTCGCAAACTGTGCATGCAAAATCACACCTGGGGATGCCTAGTGGTGCACATGTGGACCATTGGTCGGACCCAACATTGTAGCGCAACACAGAAGAGGAGACCTCAACATCCACGTCAACAAGCTCACTGCACTCGTCTGAGGTGTGAGCTCTCTCTTTGTGACACACACGCCCACCAATTATGTAAACTGAGTCACCTAGTGAGACCATGGCAAAACCCTTCAAGATTTGGTTCTGAATTAGTCCTGGGATTGAGCTGGCATAGTTCCATGTGTTGGTAGATGGGTCATAGCACTCTATCCAATTAGAATTGTCCAAATTGGGTGCTGGTTCTCTGAAGCAAAATGTGGCACAGACTCTGTAATTGGAGAGAGACATGTTAGGCTCTGGCGGTGGAGTAGAGGGTCTTGGTGGGGATGGGAGAGAACCCATTGGAGTTGCTTGGGGAGCTGAGATTGTGGTGGTGACTTTGGTTTGTACTGAATTTGTCAAATCGGAAATGTAATATAAAGAGAAGTGGAAGATATAGGAAGGCATAGCGGAGAGTACAACAGATGGGTGGCTTGAGGACATCGACTAGAATTAAGGCATGGTGTGAATTTCTAGGATTTCTTGTGATTAATGTTTTGGCGGGTTATTGTCTCTTGCATTGTCCATTTTGTAAAACTTATGAAGATTTTCCGGGAAAATCGAGGAGAAAATAAGAAGGAATCGCATTGGAAAGATTAAAGAAAATTATAGTGTTTGAGTTTCTCTTTCTCTCTCTAATCTCTATTGGGTAGTATTGTTTGTTGCCCAGTTTTAATTGGGGTCATATTGAGTGACGAGAGGGACATTTGTCATATCTAATTAAGCAATAATTATGCTTTCTTCGGTTCAGTGGCTGCATATATGTATTTATGAGGCAAAAACTCACACATATTATATATATATATGGCTTGCAGAATTTGAGGGGAAGGGTATTGGTGATTGAGAATTTTTTTACCAGGTAAAGTTGTGTTTTTTACAGTTTCTAGAGGCTAAAGCTAATTTTTAGGATGCACATAGGGTTTGGCTTTATAATCACTGTGGGAGCTCAAAATCTCCACGGACAAAGATGACAATTTACCAGGTGCAAAACAACAAAAGCTATGAGGACGAACTTGTAGAAAGTTGTGGTCTTTAAGCAATTGCTTCAGTAACTTTGACTAGTGTAAAAGAGATGTTTGAATATCATGGAGAAGGATCATAGGGGAACTGAAAATCTTTGAAGAGAAAAAGTCTTGATTGGAAGAGGCTTGTAGGCCAAGATAGATGACTGTAATTCAGAGTAACCATTCGATCACAAAGTCTTGATTATAACCAGGACCAACAAAAAAAAGTACTGCTATGCTAAACTTTTGAGCACAGTGCTAGGCAAGCATGCATAAGAAATCAAGCTAAAAAAGGAAAACGAACAGTTTGAGACAGAAAGATTGGGAGGAGAGCTAGGCAAACATGCATGGAATAGCACTCTGAAAAAGCACTTCAAAAGGCCTGATCAGAAGGGCAAATCCACATGAGATACTACTATATGATACATGAACATCTGGAATCTCACCCCTTTTTCTCTCACTAAGCAAACACAGAATCAGCTCCAAGATATGGGTTTGCTTATCAAGAAATGTCCCAATTTTATATGTAAAGTTTATAATACTATAAATTTTTTGTGTTCCTGGGATCTCATATCTTTATCTGCTTTTGATCATGCAGATTTGAGACACTAAAAAGTAATATTAACATATGGGGGAAACAATCAACCATGGCATGTGACAACTATAAACTAAACCAATCATGCTGAGGGTGCAAATTTGTCAAAGAAAAATGGACTGCCCACTGAAATTGTAACATGTGCTTTGACTTGACAGGCTGAGACCATAGTCGGATTAAAAAACACATAATGTCAGTCTTCTCCAAATTCTTTAGTTGAGGGTGATAATGGTGTTTGGGCTTTGATGATATCATACGCCAAGAGCCCATTAGCTAGTCTTGAATTTAATTATTCAGATACAAAGTATAAAACTTCCATATGCTAACAAATGCATATTATTTTACATGAAACTTTGTTTCAACTTTTCAATTGTATAAAGGAACAGAAAAATACAAGGCCAGAATTGCTGAGGAAAAAAGAAAAAGCGCACATGATCAAGCACCATCAAGAAATGCAAAAAGCAAAATCACATGAGAAACAAGTACATGAAGCAGCTATATTTGAGAACGATGAAAATAATTATTTGGGCTGACAGAGTGAATGTTTGCTCTGGTATGGATAATTTTTGGGCTGGCACATTGCTTTCAACCCCCATATATTTTAAGCCTAAGTTGCAAGATGCAACCTTTGATCAAGAAAACTCTCCGTTTTCTTGAGGTCCACCATTAACTTATCCCTAGCTAGCCTTACCAGGACCATTGGAGGCTTAGGAGCAATGCATCAAAAGAGGCAACGGGACCCCACTTAAAGAAAATTCCAGGTGGCAAAACCCAACCCAAGAAACTCCAATAATCAGAACCAGAAAACCAAAACAAAGCCAAACAAAAGAAGTAGCACTAGCACAGACAGGTGCCAACTGCCAAGGCTAAGACAAGGTTGCTTTGTTGGCTAGAATGACAGGTCATCTGAAATGGGGACCTAATGGTGGTGCTGCACAGTGAGTGAGATAATAGGCACATCACAAACTAAGGAAAGGGCCACATGCAACTGTGGAGAGAGACAAAATGGAATTTAATGAGCATATGTAGATGCAAAATGGCTTTGAAGATGAAGACAAAAAAGGAAGAGAAGTAGAGCACCTCCCACATTGCCTTCTACTGGAGACAAACCAGTTTTGAGCAAAAAGGAAACTCTGATTTGACTGATCAATGTGGAGCCTCATTGCCCATTTTTCATTTCGGATTGATCTATAGACTATGTACTTGTACATTATTGAACCTGGTCAGTATTTATGGCCCACATATACATCAATAATAGTTCTTCCATAAACATAATTATCAAATTATGTGGAAGCTTGTAACTTAGTGACATTGTACGTTTACCTTCACAATTACAACAAAACTCGTCTTCCCCCTCTCTAGAATAACAAAATATATATACTTTAAATGTTTAACAATATTATTAATTGGTTAGCTCAAATGGTGAGAGTAGATAGAATAGTAGGTCAATTCCCTCTAATATAATCAAAATAACTTAAATAAAAATCACACTGATGATAATAATAAAATCAAGTTTTTTATTTGTTATATTGGAGAGAATTGAACTGATCTTATTCTAATTCTAATACAATTATCCTATCCTACATCACCATAGATTAACCCCAAAAACTTAATAAAATCAAAATTTCTTTCTAGTGGACTTGTGCTTTATATGTGATTTGATTATCAGGTTTCCTTGCCTTTTTGAACAAGCAAGATTAGAATTTTAAACCCTTTGTTATCAAAAAAATTTGAAAACGAGTTTTTAAAAACTGATACTCCAAGTCCTCCTCCCACATTATTTTTTATTTTTCTCTAGATCTCTACGACTAAACTAAAACAGACACTAAATCCTTGCCTTTTTGAACAAGCAAGATTAGAATTTTAAACCCTTTTTTATCAAAAGAATTTGAAAACTAGTTTTTAAAAACTGATACTCCAAGTGCTCCTCCCACATTATTTTTTATTTTTCTATAGATCTCTACGACTAAACTAAAACAGACACTAAAAAACCTAAAAACAGAGTGGAGCTTACACTTTACAGTGAGGTTTGAGGCCTCCTCTAATAGTCTAGTTGGTAGAGCCTAGAGGATTAAGTTAAAGAGATAGTTATTCTCGGATACTTTTTGGCTTCAATAGGCAGAGTTAAGGCCGAGGAAATGCCGAGAAATAATGATTCGTTATGCTCCAACCACATTCTGATAGTGATACGACCTTAGGCTCACTGCCCACTGCCCACTGCCCACTGTACCTCCTCCTCTCTCTCTCTCTCTCTCTGGGTAATGGAATTTTAGCATCCCAATGTGATTTCAAGAAAATAAAGTATATGTATAGTCGTAGGGCTGCAGCTGAAGCTGCGGAGCTTCTTTGAAATACCAAAAAGATTGCCATTTGCATTTGCATTTGAATTGCCTTCACCATCAGTCCATCCCCTCACCCCTTCTTCGAAAAGGTCACTTCCTTCTTTTAATGTCCTTCCATTCCAACTTCTACACCATAACAGATTTTCAAGGGTTTCCACCTTCTCTCTTCCCACTTTCTCAAGCTACCTCTCTTTCCCTCTCTGCCTCACAAACCCAGAACCTCCTCTCAACTCTTTTGGGACCTGCTTTAAAACAGTGAAGAAATCAGGGGAAGAGCCAATTGGGTTTTTTTGGGTTTTGGCCTGAGAGTACTGTAAGCCTTTTTTTGGGTCCAAAGATTACGGTAAGCCTATGAATATGGGTTTAGTAGGAAGCTTTGTCTGGGTTAATGCATATGGTAGGAAGCAATGTAGGAGCCTATTCTGGAGAATGAGAGCTGCATTGAAGAAGGCTGTCAAGAACTCTGGCAAACAGCAGTTCAGGTTCCAGTATGATCCTTCGAGCTATGCTCTCAATTTTGATGATGGTGGTTGGAAATTAGGCGAGGGAGTAAATGCTTTTAGGCATGAAAAAGCAAAACCTCAGTATCATTCAGATATCAACAATACTATCTGGGTTTATGTTCTTTGGGTGACTTCTGAGTGATGTTTGAAGAAAGAGGAAGATAAATTGCTCTCTTTCATTTTGTATTTGTGTTTGTGTAGTGTCCGAAAGTTGGGTAGCTAAGTGCCTTGCGCGTAGAGAGTTGGGTCATTTTCCAAACCATGGAAGAATTAATGGATCAAAATTAGAAGTGAGGCTTTTGATTTTACTTGGCTCCTTGCCAAGTTTTAAACGGCTGATTCTTCTTTAATTTCTTCCTGCATGCATGTTAACTTCCTTGCTTGTCTAAAATGCTCTAATATTTATTCACTAATCATTAGAGTGCTTAGAGATATTACATGCTAAATTGTCCTATTCAGGTTCAATTAGAAGGTATATATGATACAAAAAACCCATTCTCTATTGGGGAGTGTATGCGTAAAGTGAGATCATTCGAGTAAAGGGGAGCCCGCCCAAGCCGCAAGGCAACGAGGATTGAATGTACATTCTGGCTTCTCAGAATTTAGACAGGACCACACCTATACCAATTTTTATACATTATCATAGTTCACCACGGTTGTAGTAACCATGGCGTAGATTTCAGCTAATCCTGTTTTGCTATACCGAAAATTGTCCAAATATTTATTCCACAATGTCAACATTATAAAGAAAGAGATGTTATTAACAATCATTTGTAAAAAGGTTGAGAATGCTTGTAAACGCAATTGAGAAGAAATTAACAAAGATCGCATCATCACAATGAAACAGCATCCAAGAGAAATAGAGATGGTCATTTCACAATAAAGGTACATACATCATTTTTCATTCTATGAAAGCCTAGCCGGAGCCTAAATCCTCACATGAGGAGATAAGGCCTCCTTTAGACAGCGGGGTCTTCTAGCATGGCAGTGGATAGATCATTTATCCGAGGATAAGCAGCTTTATCATCAAGCTGGTTCTGGGCCCATATCAGCATCTTCAACAAGCTTGGAAGTTTCGGGTCTGTGGTAGGACAACAAAACACACAAAACTTATCATCCTCTTTGAGACTTGCATTGGCATTCACTAGATAAGATGTGTATAGAAATCTCCTCTTAAAGAATTCTTTTTAAGATGAATAATAAACATAATACACAATAACAAGGTGGTGTCAATTCTGGGCATCTTTCAACCCATCCCACCTCCAGTTATGTTCTCTAATGCAGTTGATAATGCAAGCAACGGTAGACCTATACTAACCTTTTTCATGACTCTGGCTGGTAAGGATCGCTGCATTCACCTCACTTGCTGTCTTTAGGCGCTGTGATATGTCCAGAAGCTCTCCAACAGGACAGTTGGACACATCTTCAAAAGCTAGCAGTGCAACAGTCCTCTCCAACTCTTCTAAAAAGCTTTGCTGCAAGTAATGGTATTAGTAAATAATAAATTATTTTGATTTTCTTAGGACCAGATAGAAGAATCAATATATACAATGATACAAAGTTTGACACTGGAATATGGTCAAATGAAGCAATCAATAAATGAGAAACTATCTTTGACCTTGGTAAAAATTTCAATAATGCAACTTTGCTTAATTAATCAACAAATTCAATGCAATTCATTGAATGGAGTTAGGTAGAAAGCCAGAAGAAACTTAAAACTGTAGTCCATCAAAGCAAAGTTACAAGGACCATCAATCATACACATCATATAGTCAATCAAAGCAAAGATACAAGGAGAATCTTACATTTTCTTCTCCCCTTGGTGCTAGCTCTTCCTGAGCAAACTCAAGAGCCTCCTCTACTTTTCCATTCCGAATTAGTTCTATCAACCTTTGCTGTTGGAGATGGAAAAATAATTGGGGATTTGTATCCAGAATCTGCAAACAGAGTTTTCACAGATCTTGAAATTAATTGAAATAATTGGTTTTAAAATAAAATTAACAGGCTACTCGGTTACAAATTTCAAGTAATATTCTCTAAAGAAATAGAATGAATCAAAACATAAAAAGGCAAAAAATTACTTGTGAATGATCTCTATTATAAACACTTCTGATTCTCATAATCAAATAAGGTAAGAAAATAAAACAGCATCGAAAGGCAACTTTGTGTATAGCCTTTCAGATTCCCAATGATGCTACATTCGCCCTTGTGTCCTGACTCACAAATCTTTGAAAGATTCATACAGAGGAACCATTTCAGACCCACCTTCTTTCAAGTACTCCAGAGAACCTTGAAACCTTGATAACCATGTATCTGACATCAGAGGTGGAATGACCACACTGCAAGTGAGTCACCCTATTTATAGTTTGCTTACATGCTGCTCTTTGGATTTTAAAAGTTGGTATCAACTGATTGAGGTTCTATGAGGCACACCCAACTAGCAAATGTAGCTATCAAATGCCCTAGTGATGGGTATTTTGGTCACTCAATTACAATGCTAAAGTAGTAGTCCAGAAGATTCTATGAATACCATTTTTAAAATGAAACCAACAAACTTTTACTAGCTTAAATTTAGGACTAGGAATTAATGAACTTTTTCTCCCATGATTTTGACAGAGTCCAGATCTTTTGTGTTTTTTCCTTTTCTCTTCTAAGATTTGAATAGCTCAATATTCTCTCCTACCCATAAGTTAGTGCTAGATAAAAAGTCAGGCAACCAACTTTCAAATTCCATCGAGGGAAAGAATTCTATTACAGACAAATCAAGAAACATTATGCATTTAATGGTAAACTTCTCTAGGGCTCAAGTCCCAAACAGAAAAAGTCATGAATAACATATCCTGCTTGACAAACTAATCCCTGATTACAGGTAGATTACTCTCGCAATTTCAATTAAACTTTGCAATCATCTATAATGTCATTAAAAAATATGGACTAACATAATAACCTGATAAAGACCAAGTTCACATTTAAATATTCAAGGTAAACACAAGGCTGGTAAAGTGGTTTACGTTCCACACATAAAGAATCTCATGATTATCATCATACAGGTGAGTAGGTGACTATTTGATACATTGTTTCAACCTCAATTCCAAAGGAACTTCATATGAGGTTAGACTTCATATCAAGTTTGGACAACATCCATGACTAATGATCATTCACATCGCACTGCCACACTTAATATGTAACCCAAGACTTAGAGATTAGCAAATGAAACAGAACAAATAAATAATATAGGATTTCAGCAAAGAATAGATAAGTAGCTCATAATTTCTAACTAGACTACCCAGAAATTTAATTATAAAGTTACAAAATGGCATCCTACCTCGGGATTTAAGTCGTTTACTTTGTCAATTGCGTCCTCCACATTACCACATTGTACCGCCTTCTTGACAGCCATGCGGTCTGTGATTGTTGCAAGATCAATATCTGCTATCTAACCATAAGGAGACACAGAAGAACATAGAGTACAAAATGAACTACACCACAAAGGCACTAACAATAAAAACAGGGCCATGGATTTATAAACGAAAGAAGGATACGCTCGGTTCCAGATTCCTTCCGGAATTTCTCAGCAGCATCCACGTAACCCTCAGTGACAAGAAAATTCATCACCAATTTATTCATATCTTCTTTCCTAATCTTTACATCATTAAGCTTCTTCTCCCACTCTTCCCTCGTAATTACTTTCTTCGACGTAGCCTGTGCACGACAAAATAGAAATGTTAGAACAATTGCATTGCCATAGAACATACCCTCTTATTCAAACACAATTCTTTATGCTCAATGGAAATTGTAATATGCTCAAAATTGAGAACTCAAAATTGAGCTACTACAACCACGTAACTAGAATTGATAAACAGTGGTCAGTTTACCATTGCTTCGATCTCTGCAAGCTGATGAATCACAATCCAGAACAGTGACATCAGTGCACCGCCTTGAAGCCCATTATTCAATTCCCACAACTACTTCCTTCAAATCGCCCTCTAAAATTTACGCGCCGACTGAAATTGCGACGGAAACCCTAGAAGCACCGAACAGTGACCGAAGACTGAGGACCTTAAATCCAAACCCTAGTTCTGCAAAACCGCGATGGAAATATCAATATTACTGTAGCTGAGTGGCAATTTTCCCGATAAAACTTTCTCCAAGCCAAGTGTTTGCCGGAAAAATAGTGAAGTAAAAGGTACGTTGAAGAAGTGCTGAGTTTGCTATGATTGCAAACTATATATATAATGCTTTTTGTGTGTGTGAGTGAGTGATTGGAATTCCGGCGATCCCTTTCTTCTCGCAGCTCAGATCCTCTGGGTTTGGTTTGTGTTTTCGGGTTACCCTTTAATTTGGGTCCTGATCAAATCGGGTCGGGTCCTGGTATTTTTTAGAAATTTGTTTACATGGAATTTGACGTGTTACGTGAATATGCACTCAGCCTTATTTATCTTCACTAAAAAATAAAGGAATATGCAGTCAAACCTTGCATATAACTCCGGCTCACACCGGCCCAAAAAAAACTCCGGTTCACTAAACTATTGGGCTTTTACGCGCTTAATTTTGGGCCTGAATCTGATCCTCCAGCCCGGCTCGGGATCATAAATATATTTTACAAGTACGCATTGGCCGCTTGCCAAGTTGGAAATTTCGGAACATGCACAGAAAATTAGGAAAGCTAATTAATAGTAAATTTGTGCAGGTGCCAGGTACAAACATGTTCCATAATATCTTACAGAAAAAGTTTTCTAGTACCATATAAATAATAAGTTTCCATTTTATGAGGATAATATTAATAAGAATGGACAACTTTGCATGAATGGGTATAATCTACATTACTATGGCAACACTATTTTAAGATATAAAATAACATTTTTCTTTTGTCATCCGTCAATCTTAAAAAACTTTACAATCCCAACAAAAAAATGTTAGACTTCACTCCACAAATCTAATATATAGTTTTCAACTTGTATAGTATATTTTCTATTTATGATAATAATTTAATCTAAGCATTTATAAAGTTGGTCTAAATAATGAGAATGAGACGAATAAATATTTGAATTAATTTAGATTCAAAGTTTGATTCTATTCAATATAATAAAAATAAAAAAAGGCAATCAAAATTTAACCTGGATATATCTATTTTATGTATTGTCAAATTGTAACAATGACACTAAGTTGGAGTGTAGAGTCTAATAATGTGCATCAGCTTTAACTCAAGTAATATTAAAATTGATGAATATTTATGTTGACCATAAGTTCGAGTCTCAAAGTAATTCACAAGCCAAATAACTTTACTTTGCCTCTAATATCTTAATAATATACTATGACAAACAAAAACTTTTTCTAAATAAAGTATTTTTAAGATCAATACAATAATGAATAACGATTTCTTAATGACTAAGGTGATTTGATAAAAGATAAAAATAAAGAGCTATCTGATTATATATCTTGCTGTGTTAACTGAAAGAGAGAGCTGGGTGCATAATTTAAGTTAAAATGTAGTCTCGTTTTAATTACATTGCCTATTTTGGACAAGATGAGTGGTGTAATTAAAATTTAGCTATTGCAAACCTTAATTAAGGAAGATAAAAAATGAAGCAATCGGTGCCCGTGACTAGTGACGTGGCCGAATAAAAAATCAAAATTGTCGTCTGCGATGTTATCATCCAAATCATAGTTCTAGTGGGAAAACGAAACCATGGCGTATAAAAAGAATGAACAAAGTCTACTCCGACGCCCAAACACCCCCAAAACCACCGACCAACCACAAAATAGAACGAGTCCTTAACCTACGCACCCCAAAAACCCATACCCAATTCTAAACCTGCGCCACCACATTCTTCACGACCCGCGCGACTTTGAGGACAAAAAAGAAAAAAGAAAAAAAGTTATAAAAGAAAAGTCGCGCCGAGAACTTTCGCAGAAACCCTCCTAAATCGACAGCGATCCAAACGCTCTCTCTCTCGCTAGAATTGATCGGGTGGTTTCGTTGAGAATGCGATTGCAATTGCTCGGATCCAGGTTTTTGTTTCTAAATTCGAAGTTTAATCGGACTGGTTCTGGTCGGGGTTTTCATAAGGCTGAAGAGTGAAGAAGCTAGGATTAGGGTTTCAGTATGTTGAAGGCGGACGACAGCTCGATTTGCTGGGACGAGTTACCGGCCCCTGATGCATTAACCGGAGAGGTTTTTGACGGCGATGATTTCGAAGGCGAGGGTTTGTCGATAGATCTTGACACGTTCTATCGCCTTCTTGCTGAAGAACCCCAGGTAATTTCCGTACAACTTTCTTGGAAAATGATTGAACTTTATTTGCATATTTGGGAAATTTTGGTTTTTTGATACTTGGGTTACTGTAAAATATGCAAATTTTGCATGTGCGGAATTTCTTGTGGACATTCGGCTGCGTATAGTGCAACTTAAAGTTAGAACTTGTGTTCGTACCTGTACGCGTCTGCATATGGAAAGCTTTATATGCAATTCTAGTGGAAACACTTAATTTCAGCTTGTTATTCGTGGATAATGATGGCGCCGTTGATTAGAAAGATCCAGTTTTGCGAATTTCTTCTTTTTAATAGCCCAAAGGGGTTTAGGAATATATTACATGATACTAACAGGAAATACCAAAGGGGTTTATGATTATATTGACATGCCTTTCTTGCTTTTATTTATTGGTACATTCAGTTAACTTTACCCTCTAGCACTTGTTAGCAATTTGTTTATGTTAGCACCATGGCTTCCTGTTTGCTTATTTTTTAATTTCATGTTTCGATCTAGTCAAATTATTATTTTTTAATGCAGAGTTGTCCAGAGGATTTGTCAGTGGAAAATGCATTGCAAACTGAAGCAGTTCCTTATAATGGTTACCATGAGAGTGTCCAGCTCGAAAGTGGTAAATTATTTTGTGCTGATTTTCTTTTTTTGTTTATTTTGGTTTTTTAAACTTATTATTTGTTTCCTTGATCTATGGCATACTTTTCTAGGCAGTATTTTGCTGTCTTCTCTAATGCTGCAGGATTCTGGAGCGTATATTACAAATATTTACATTTAATAGAGTTGATTATTTGTTTCTTTGGTTGTTGTTTAGGATCTCAAGTGTTAAATGAAGCACCGCCTACCGACAATCATTTAAGGGGCCCTGACTCATGGCATCCTCCATACAGCTCAGAAGCTTCAGATTCTGGGGCAGGGGGTCAAGGTGGTTCTTTTGAGTCTGCAGGGAACCCTGCAATGATTGTTGACTACAAAGAGAAGGAACTGTCAGCGCGCACTGGCTCTCCTGGGCATGCGTGCTCTACAAGTCTTAAAGACTGGATTTCGTTGGTTCCAGGCAAGGAGGCGTGCTTCACAGAGAGGGTTGGAGTTTCACAGCCCACATGTAGTACGGCATCTAGTTTTGCTGGAGGACATGCTAATCATGTTTTGGACCATAGAGATGTCAATGTCTTGCTGGGGAAAGCTAATGTGGCGGCAAAAGTTGATTATGAACGTATGTTAATACTTAGAAGATATAAAGTGGACTAAGGAATTGACATTTTTAACACGTGTTTGAAGTTTTTCTCTAAATCATTGCATGTGCGCTTTGTATTGCTTTTGATTTTGAGGTTGAATGGAAGCACTAATATATGTCTTCTGATAATTGCAGATGCTCCACAACGCCTTGGTATCGAAAACTTGGATTTAAATTCCAGAACCTATGGTGCTTTGGGAGAAAATACCACGGAAACTTTGGGACCATCAGAAAATAATTCTTGTACATCTATGGAAATATACTTCACAGATGTAGATATGTGTTCTCAAAACGTTACTTCTACTGAGTCAACCCTCTGTCAAAATTCTGATGTTTACAGTGACTATACAGGTATCTATGGCATGAGCTTAGATGATCAATATTTGGCTGATGCCTCAATGCATCATAGTCCTAGTAGTTATTATTGTCACTTTTTTCCAAGTAATGAAGAAATGATGACTAACGTGAAGGATGATTCAGGGGAGTTTCAAACTGATAGTTCAAGCTCTAGTAGTAAGTTGAATTTAAATGGTCAGGATGGAATAACTGGTAATTCTGGTTTTGAGCCGTCGATGGTTGATGCTTTAGATGTAAAGCCTTGGGATCTTAGATATGAAAGTAATAATTGTATATCCGGAATCAGTGGAAATTCTTCATTTGATGCTGACTCTAGTCCTGTTGACAACAAGGCATCTATCGAGCCTTTGAGCTCTTCTCAGACATACATGTCAAACAAGAAAGAAGCCATTAGTGTGAAGGATGAAAAGATTGATGACTTGGCTGCACCTAGTAGTGTTATGTGCCATTCTTTTCGAGTCATGGATGAAGCTGTCAGTAGAAAGCCTTCTTACAGTGGTGATGGTAATTTTTTTGACAAAAATTCGAAACTTTCAGGTTTTGGTATATCAACTCAGAATCTTGGTAACTCAACTCATGGCAAAGAAGACATGATTTTTGCATCTAAGAGGGCTTGCTTTTCTCGAGATAATATAAATGGAAGTTCTACCTCCCTCATTGATGGTGGATCTGTGAATTTAAATGCTTCAGAACATTATTTTCCAGGTGCTCAGCCATTCACTTCAAGTAAGAATCAGGGTTATATTAAGGACAAATGTGAGACTATACTCACTCAACCTAAGAGTGTGGGTTTTCATCTTTCAAAAGTCAGCCCCGAATCAATTCATAGCAACTTCTCAGACAAATCCCCTGCAGAAGATGACTTTGATGTATGCATTATTGAAGATTTCAGTCATCCGGCACCCTTAAGCCGCTCTCCAGTGGTTAGCAATACTAGTTATACTGTGCCCTTGAATCGATCTCCAGTGCCTGGAAATACCCTTGTTACATCACAGCAATTGACGCATAGTGATCATTACGCAGGAGTGGGGGGCATGAGATTCAAGGCAAGAGATGAGCAATTGATTTTGAGAGTAGCATTGCAGGTTAGCTCTTTTGGTCTGGAATTTTCTTGCCTCAGTAGTTCTGGAGATATGCTATTTTTATGGAATGCTCAAAAGCTCTTATTATTATTATTATTATTCATTTACTTTTCTTCTTATATGCTAAACATATTTTTGGTGGTATCATGTTGGATGCTTGGTGAAAAAAATAGTGTATATGCCTATCACCGAAACTTGAGATCTGAAACCTTGGTGAGACATACTTTGTGATGCATTGCAGGATCTTGCACAGCCCAAGTCAGAAGCTATTCCACCAGATGGACTTTTAGCAGTACCTCTTTTGCGACATCAGGTTTTGAATTTTACCCTTTTTTTTTCCACTTAACTTTAATTGAAGATATTAGTTTGTGGGCTTTTGTGGTTGGGATTCGATGAAAGCATTGATATATTTTGCAACACCTACAAAAAGGCAATAGGATGGTCCCATTGGGGATCTTGTGTGATAGGTATCCATGTTCTGGTACTGTGACAATCTCCTAAAATAAACTTGGATACAGGTTTGTGCTTGTAATGGTTATTGCTATGTTTCAAGCTAAAGAAAATGGTTATCTTGTGTGATAGGTATCTATGTTCTGGTACTGTGACAATCCCCTAAAATAAACTTGGATACAGGTTTGTGCTTGTAATGGTTATTGCTATGTTTCAAGGTAAAGAAAATGGTTATACTATTGTATTCCAACAGACATGCAGAAAGCTTGTAAATGCACTACCAGTTGCACGTGTTCTCTCAAATTGTGACTGGGTTTACTAAATGGTTTGTAAAGGAGTCTACTTCTTCATGCCTACATTTTATTGTATGGCTGTGTTCTTGATATGCTATGTTTTGGATACCCTGCTTTGTGTGCATTTATGCATGTTTGTGAATTGGGTCCTTTTAAGTTTAACTCATGTTCTGGACAGAGAATTGCGTTGGCATGGATGGTTCAAAAGGAGACAGCTAGTTTGCATTGTTCAGGAGGAATTCTTGCAGATGATCAGGTCTATGCCATTCAGTCTTAATGTGCTAACACTATTTTATCTGTCAAGGACTTGTGCCTAATATTCTTTTGGGTTTATATATCTTCATTTTCTAGGGATTGGGAAAAACAATATCAACAATTGCACTTATACTTAAGGAAAGGCCTTCATCTCTTGGAGCCTGTCAAGATGTAAAAAAGTGTGAGCTGGAAACTCTTGATTTGGACAAGGATGATGATATGCTTTCCGAGTTTGGTGAAAGGAAGCAAGATGCTGATGCCTATGAAGTTATCTCAAATGCAACTCCAAAGAATAGCATGAAACCTTTGATACAAGCAAAGGGCAGGCCTGCTGCTGGAACACTTGTTGTTTGTCCCACAAGTGTCTTACGGCAATGGGCTGATGAGTTGCATAATAAGGTAACCGGAAAAGCCAATCTCTCGGTGCTAGTTTACCATGGAAGCAGCCGAACAAGGGATCCTTGTGAGTTGGCTAAGTATGATGTTGTCCTCACTACATATTCAATTGTCAGCATGGAGGTCCCAAAGCAGCCTCTCGTTGATGAAGATGATGAAGAGAAAGGAAAGTCAGAAGAGTACGATATGGGGTTCTTGTCCAGTAAGAAAAGGAAATATGATAACAAGAGTTCAAAGGGTAAAAAGGGATTGGACAGTGCAGTGCTCGAGTCTGTTGCTCGCCCTCTTGCTAAGGTTGGATGGTTTAGGGTTGTCCTGGATGAGGCCCAGAGTATTAAGAATCACAGAACTCAAGTCGCTAGGGCCTGTTGGGGTCTTCGTGCGAAACGTAGGTGGTGCTTATCAGGGACTCCTATCCAGAATGCGATTGATGATCTTTATAGCTACTTCAGATTTCTCAAGTATGACCCTTATGCTGTATACAAGTCATTTTGTTCTACAATTAAGGTCCCAATTAATAAGAACCCAGCGAAAGGGTACAGAAAACTACAAGCTGTTCTGAAGACAATTATGTTACGCCGTACAAAAGGTAGGATCAAACTGAAGGTTCTGCTCCTTGGTTGTGTATTTCTCCTTGAATAAAAAAAAATTAGTACTTATTTTGATAATTTTACTCTAGTAGTTTATTGGTGCTTTTGGAAAACTACTAGTAAGGATATATCATTATTTAATAAGCTTAGTTTTTGTCTCTCCAGAAAGAGAAAAAACCCTTAGTTTCTGCTACTGATGTGAATTTGAAGTTCATGCGATGTTTTCTTTCAGAACTTGCTTTACATTAAAAAGGAACTGTTTATGACTATAGACATTCTATAATATTCCTGAACTCTTGACTGTAAATTTATTCTTATTGTCATTCTTATTGTAAACATCTATTTGATCTGCATTGGTTTATGACCATCTGATGGTAATTATTTGCTTTAGGCACACTTCTTGATGGAGAACCTATTATTACTTTACCTCCCAAATCTATAGAGTTGAAAAGGGTGGAATTTTCAAAGGAAGAACGAGATTTCTACTCCAGGCTAGAAGCTGATTCACGTGCTCAGTTTGAAGTATGTTTTTTACTGGGGAAGTTAGTTTGGAGTTAGATATTGGATTTGCTTGCTTATTTGTTGTGATTGTTCCCTCTTCTTTCTTGAAAGGGAGCTTTTAGTTTTTTGCATCTGAGTATGTTTCTATGATTTATGTGTGGCATCCTTGTTTAATTGCCTTTGGTTATTATCTCAATTATGTATGGTTGACATGTCAGGAATATGCAGCTGCTGGAACTGTCAAACAAAATTATGTTAACATTTTGTTGATGCTTTTGCGTCTTCGACAAGCTTGTGATCACCCTCTTCTTGTTAGACGTTATGATTCACATTCTTTATGGAGATCTTCAGTTGAGAAGGCAAAGAAACTTCCTCGTGACAAACAATTATACCTTCAGAACTGTTTAGAAGCTTCTTTGGCAATATGTGGCATTTGCAATGTAAGTGCTTACTTTTGCTTCTTTTTTTTTTTTTGGGGTCATAATTTTCATTTTAAGTTGTATACCTAATGGTTTGATGTGCACTTAAATGGGTGCATTCCTGCTGCTGAAATGTTTGGATGGCGTTGGCTGCACAACTGTTAATGTGCATAGTTGGTATAGCCTATGTAGATGTTCTTCCACTTAGTTTGATGTGCTTGCATTGCATAATAAGTCTGGTAGTGTTTTCTTATCGTGGTGCATCTTATTGATATGAAATTTGTATAAATTATATAGGTGCATTGTTCTGAAAGACAATAAAGAGGATAGGGCTTATTACCCTTTTTCTTCTTTGTTATCATTCCCATGTTTGTGTGATGAAGTATATAGAAGTTGAGGTGCATTTGTATTGCCCTTTATCGCTTGATATGCTTTAGATTTATCCCTTTTATTTTATCCTCTTTGAAGTCGTCTTCATGCATTGACTGTCAAATTAGACTTATGGCAGGTTGAGAAATTGATTTGGCTTTTTTAATTGTTTTGACACCCTTTTTTTTGTTTTTTTTTGTTTTTTATTAAGGATCCGCCTGAAGATGCTGTTGTTTCCGAATGTGGTCATGTCTTCTGTAGCCAATGCATTTGTGAACACCTGACCAGTGATGACAACCAATGCCCCAACACAAATTGCAAAGTTCGACTCAACACTTCTTCAGTGTTTTCAAAAGCCACTTTAACCAGTTCTCTTTCTGACCAGCCTGATCCAGATAGCATTGGTTCTGAAGTTTTTGATGCAGTAGAGTCTTTCTATGAGGATCGCATGTATAATTCTTCGAAGATTAAGGCTGCTCTTGAGGTTCTGTGCTCAATGTGTAAACCGCGGGATTATACTTCGGGTATTAGTTGCTTAAAGGATAGAGTTGATGGAAATGCCAGCTGTTCTGAAAACTCTTCTGATATTGGTGCAGTTGAATCACTTGAGGGTGTTACTGATATACAGAACTTGGAAGTGGAGAGAAGTTCTAAGAATTCAAATAAGGTAGTTAGAGAAAAAGCAATAGTCTTTTCTCAGTGGACAAGGATGCTGGACTTGCTTGAAGAATGTCTTAAAACTTCTTCCATTGAGTACAGAAGACTTGATGGAACAATGTCGGTTGTTGCCAGAGATAAAGCTGTGAAGGATTTTAACACCCTTCCAGAGGTTTGTGGAAATCATGATATCTTGATATCATTTATCAAATTTATATTGTGGAACTATTATATTTCAAATTTAATTTTGACACTGTTTCTTGTAGGTGTCGGTTATGATTATGTCTTTGAAAGCAGCTAGTCTTGGTCTCAACATGGTTGCAGCTTGCCATGTTCTTCTTTTGGACCTGTGGTGGAATCCTACCACTGAAGATCAAGCAATTGACAGAGCACATCGTATTGGACAGACTCGTCCTGTTACAGTTTTACGGTTGACTGTGAGAGATACTGTTGAAGATCGTATTTTAGCCCTTCAGGTATTGTGCTTGCATTCTTTTGTAATTTTCTCGCTTGTTTATAGTTTACTTTTTAATCACTACAGTCCAAGATTTAATATTACAAAGTTACACTTGGTGGTTGTCTGGAGATATTTGGTTTTATCGCTGGAGTTGTTGGTTAAATGCTGTAATCTTGTTCAAATTTATGACAAGTGAGAATAAAAACTGGAGCATTTACATTAGTATCGTCATGCATGTATTTGTTATACCAACGATTACTTTAGGTGCAAGTTGTACACTTTCATATGGAGTCATGTACTAGCTAACACTTGCTTTTAATTTAACTGAAGTTTCTTGTGTACTGCAACAGTGGCATTAGGGAAAATAACTTGGTTAGTTGGTTTACCTTTTGTTGTGAAGACCTGGAGTTAGTATGTTTTTCTGCATATCTGTAATGGTGGGTACATCATCATGGCATTGACAAATTGGCTTGTCAGGATAACTGGGTGGACAAAGGAAAATATATTTGACTTGATCTTTTTGGAGCATAATATATTTGAACCTAGTTTTTCTCTAGTCCCCACCTGGTATACTGTAGAGCAGTTTACATAAGTCTTCCTTCCATTGTTGTTGTCTTGTTGATATTTTTAAGACTGCCGTAGGAGAAGAGATGAACGCTTTGCATTAACCTGTATAAGTTTTACTAGGCTGATAAATTTATTATGCATAATCCCGTCCCGCTATTCTGATAATTTATATGGTGTTTTGGGCAGCAAAAGAAGAGAGAGATGGTTGCATCTGCGTTTGGAGAGGATGAAACTGGTGGTCGTCAGACTCGCCTTACAGTAGAGGATCTGAAGTACCTGTTTATGATGTGACTAGAGAGTTTTAATAGGTTGAGCAGATTTTGTTTTGCTAACAATAGGTATTGTCAATAGGTTTGTTTTTGGTATTTGGCAGCACAGCAGGAATGATACTTGAAGATTATCTGACAATAGATCAAAAAAAAGGAGTAGCATGGGGCTCTATCAACTGGAAGATTATGTTAATAGTCTGTATAGAATCACATGATCAATTTTTTCTTCCCAAAATTTGTTCTCCAGCAATTTCTATTCTTTCCCTGTACTCTTTTCTCTCCATCATACTGTATAGGATGTGGAGTAGGTAGTCTAAAGCAATTAAAGATATGAAGTTCAGTGAAGATTTGTGTTTTTCTTTCTAATTGTAAATGTTAAGAGAGAGGGTGTTTTCCCGTCTCTTTTTCTCGACTAGCTTGTTTGCTGTTATGAAATAGAGATCACATGTTTGGTTGTAAATTGGCTTGTCACGTTCTGTTGGCGAGTTCATTTTCATGATTAAAGCAAGGTTTATTATGCTCTGTGCGTCTTTGTTTCCAGCTAATAGTTGGCTCCAATGTGATGTTGATTTGGTGGTGAAACCGGAAATTTGTAAACGAGGTATTATTATTCTGTTTAAATGTAGATGTTTTAAGACTGACATATTTGTCCATGACAATGTAAGATAAAGATGAATAAGGTCAGATTTTGAATGAAATTCAGGTGACAAAGCATGATGTGTGAACGACCCTGGAAATGAGAAAGCTTTCATTTCATTCAGTATTCGAATTAAACACGCTCATACATATAACATCAACTTGGATGGACATCAACATTTGATGAATTTCTACATTACAATCGATAAATATATAATCATCTATCAAAGTATGAACCATTTGAATAAGTATAAATATCATTCAGCTCTTCCTTTGCACCTATCATTTAACCAAGAAAGTATATCATTACGAACAACATCTACATTTTCATCAGTCTCTCCAAATAGCAAGGAATGCATCATCCCCTCATAAATCTTGATCGTCTTATCCTCACTCTTGGCCTCTTCATACAATGTTCTGCTCACATTCGGATCCGTCACAACATCAGCACTCCCATGCAATACGATAAACGGAAGACCCACATCGCAGAGTCTTTGACTCACATACTCAGTGACTTTCAGCAACTCCAGGACCGTGCCCAACCTTGGCTTTCCTCTGTACCTCATTGGATTCATATTCGCTATGATCTTCTTCTCCTCCACCTTCACCGACTTGTACATGAGGTCGGCGGTCGGCACAATCGCCAAGCTGGGCAAGAATTTGGCCACGAATGTGAGAATTTGCGGAATTGGCCATTTGGGTTTCACATTATCGGAGATTTTACACATGGGTGCGACCAGAATCGCTCCCTGAAACGCTTCCGGCTCGGCCAAGTGGATCAGAAGGCAGATGGCGCCGCCCATGGACTCGCCGTAGAGAAAAGAGGGATGGCTTTGAAATTGGGGGTTTTGTTTGATGAGGTTGAAGAATGAGAGGCAATCTTGGACCACGAGACTGACATCGGGAACAAAGGCCCTGAGGCCGTGGGATTGGCCATGGGCTTCGAGGTCAAGAGCGAAGCAGGCGAAACCCTTTTGGGCAAGGAAGATGGGAGTGGCTTGGAAGGTCCAGCTGATGTCGTTGCCGTAGCCGTGGACCATGAAGATGAGGCCACGTGGAGGGCAGAGGGGAAGCCATTGCCTGGTGAAGAGCTTGAGGCCTCTGGGTGAGGTGTAGAAGGATTTAGAGGCTTTGATGCCTTGGAGATTGTAGTAGTCTTCCTCTGGGGTGTTGCCCCAATAGTGAAGCCAAGTTTGGGTTTGGGTGTTGAGCTTTTCTTCTTCCTTCATTCTTGGAAGTGGGTTATTGGGCATTTTGATGAATGATGACTATTGGCTCCTTTTGCTCTCCACGCTGTGTTGATGTTTATTTATTCGAGCTGTGTTGACTCGGTTCAACCAGGTTTGTGACTCGGATGCTTTTTTATTTTTTTTAATTGAAAATTGAACTCCTTCAATAAAAAGATTATTTTACTAATGTCAAGTATAATACTAATGTACATAGAATAGAAGTGATAGGACCACATGCTAATAGTGAATAGAGAAGCACATGACAAAAGGGATCTAAAGAAATAAGCTGAAGAATCTTTTAGTGGTTGGAGCATGTTGGTACATTTCTTATAGGTTGGCCTCTAGGCTGCCGGACCGCTGCGTAGCTACAGGTTCCCAGTAGACTAAAAATTGTAGGGTACCTGTGGGCGACGAAATTATCTGGGCTCGAGCCCAAGATCAAGATACAACCAGGCCCAGCCCAAAGAAAGGTCAAAATAAGAAACGAAGCCCAAAAGGCCAAAATAGGCTGAGGTCCAAAAGAAAACGGGAATATCATTAAACAAAACAGCTCGTTATTCCTATTTTTAATTACCCACGCACCAAAATGAAGGCTTCAACGATTAAATACATTAAAGAGGAATAACGGAAAGAAATGACGCGAAGGTAGGAAGTAACGGAAAAATTATTTTTCTATAATGTGCCTCCATGCAAGGGGGAGATCGAAACTAAGAAAAAAGAAAACACTGAAAAGCATATTAAATTTTTACTCATTTTAGCATCGGAGTGTCATTGCAGATACACCCCTCGGGAAAATCTCAACAATTCGAAGAGGAAAAACTTGGAAGGAGGCGCGACAGTCGAGTGGAAGGCTTTAGCTGATTGATTCATTGTTGGTTGTTAAAATTAGGTCAAACGAGAATTTTAGTATCAACAGTACCCGAATGCTGTCGTTTTTAATTTAAAAAACACAGGACCTATAAAACTTAAGTTTGGTATAGTTCCCCAATGGAAGATCTCTGCCCTATTTAAATTTAAGTATGATCTGCCATCTTCAAACATAATTGGCTTTTCTTGCAAATGATCTTGTAACCGAATGGTGCTTTTCTATATATTTATTCTGTTAGGTTGAAATTCATGTAAGAGGTGTAGGGAGCTAGAAACATTATAACGAATAATATGTAATATGGAGTAGTTAAGATTGCACTTTGCTTGTGCAGCTTCATTCATTAATCACATAAAGAAGAAAAGAGAACACCCCTATGTGAAAACCTCTTATCTGGAAAAAGAAAAGAGAATTATTGGAGCAAATTTGGAACTGGGAAAAGGGAGGAAGAAAGACAAAGGTAGGTAAAGAAAAAGCGCATAGTTCAAAGAAGTACCTTACGTCTTATTGGAGGAAGTCTGATAGTGGTTCCACTAAGGCAATAATAGTGGTATTCAAAATGGGAATAAAGTAAACAATGAGAGAAAAAAAATACTTACTGAACTTAGACCATGAGAATGCTTTTAGCATGCTTGACTAGATGCCAAAAAGTAAGACTGGTGTGGCCTTTACTATCTGCTGAACATTTTCTTCCTAATCACTGTGGAATACTAGATGAGATAGGAGAAAAGTAATAAAGGGTCCATGCAATCCAAATGTAATTAATGTTTCAGTGAATTGGATGTCACTTTATTGCAGGCACCAAGATAATCATGGCAGTAGATCACTCAGAACCATCTCTTATAAAATCCCTGGATTATCATGCAGTGGATAACTCTCATACCAACCAAAAGGAAGGTAATGGAAGACCTTGTTTGTTTTATGTAATAGGTCCATTCACATGTTCTAGAAAAAAAAAAAAATTATGTAAGCAAGCATGACATGCGCTGGGAGGGGAGGCTTATCAGAATCCAAAGTCTGGTCAATGGAGAACTTTATGCACAGTATACCCCATATAATGCTGTCCCCTTGGTGCTCCATAATACTATAACACCCAAAATATAAAAGAACAACAAAGCCTCCCATTAATATTAGGTTTTTGTAGCAAAAATATGGGGCAACACACACTAGTTTATTTAGATGTATGGCTTGAACACGGTTTATTTTTTCAGGTTCAACCATATGTTTACTTCTGTGTTTGAGATATAAGTTCTTTTTTGTATACTTGATGTATCATGTGGGAAAAAGCTAGCTATAAAAAATTCAACTACACCCCTTCATCCCTTCTAACATGTAGTTAGCTAAATTAGCTTCTGGATGAACAAAGATATGGACAGTCATAGCCCTCTAAACAGAGATTTAATTGTCCATGGTGCTTGGTGACATAATTTTTTAAGGGTAAGAAAGATTCTAAATATGTTTAAAATCTAAGCAACATGGCGTTTTCTTTTTTCCCTCCAACCAATGAGGTTTGATGGTTTCTTCTCTACAAGCATGTAACGCAAGGCAATAGACGAAGATTTGGTTTCCATGTTGCTACATATGAGTAGCCTAAGCACTTATTTTGTTATTTCTTTTTGAATCATGTAATGTACTTTATGCATCAGGCCTATGTGCTTATATATAAAAGTCTCGTTTAATTGTCATGAATTTTACCTAAAAAAATAGTGTGCTATTAGTTCTTGTACTGTTTGACTGGAACTAAAGAGAAGGGGTGAAATAAGCAAGAAATACGGCTCCAAAAACCAATAGCCGGCCTCTCTAGAGTGTAGAAGCAGTATGATAATTGGATTGTAAAGTTCTAATAGCCTACACAGGTTTACATTATCCTAGTCATTGGAGGTGGAAAGTATCTACCTGCTATTTTATCATAAATTTGTCTTGCTGGTTTACCATTGAGGAAACTAGGCATGACTTAATACTAACTGAACATATATTTATCACATGCTGACAACAAAGTCAATAGAAACAGGTTTTCTCTAGTTTTAGAAGCATAATGTTTAAATGGCATATGTATGATGTGCATATATATCACTTTGAATTAATGTGTAATGGGAATTGTGTTGTCTTCTCACTTGTGGATTGTAGTGGGTTAAATTTGACTCCAACTTTCATAATTTGTAAAGTTGATGTCAAACCCTGTAGCTTATTATCAGTAATTAGTGCGCTTTATCTCAACTTTGATCTGCTGATGTTTATCGCTTGTTACCTAACAGGATTAGACATGGGAAGCTCGAGCCTTTCAGAATTTTCTGATCACTTGGTGAAAAAGAGCTACACGTAAAGTATGAGGAACTTGATCTATTTATGAAAACGTGTCTGATCTTCATTGTTGTGCATATTGGTTGCAGCACTGAATACAAGCACGGAATGCATACATGATACATATTATATACACTGAATGCATGCTACTTGAAATTTATACTAGTTGAATGGTGATGAGTTAAATCCTAATTGATGAGCATATATATATAATACTTTATAACACTAATTTGCACTTATCTCTTTCTGCATTGACTAAAGTCCCGCTTAATAGCAATGGAACACAAAGAAAGGGATGAAGAAAACAATTTCCTAAAGAAGTAGGGGGACATCTATTGGCCAATACAAATTATATAAGTTGAGGTAGATGATCGTGCATGAGGCAAATCATTTTTTGGGGTTATATATATCTTCTGGTTCCAAATTTCAAAAAGATGACGCATAGGTGGGAGTGGGAGTGGGAACTGGGAATATTGCTTTTAGATAAAATTGTGTTACCGTACTTATCTTCTGTCATGACTCATTTTACATGTGTAGCAAAAATAAACTGACGTTTCGAATCTTACTGTGAATGAACCCTGAAAACTAGCAATTTGAGATATGAAAATTGTTATATCTGATCAAACAGATGATGAAGAAGTTTGCAAGTATGGGTGGCCTAATTAGATTGCAAAAAAGAATAATTAAGAGACGATTTCCCTCTCATTTTTCAACTAATTAACAAAGTTGGAATCCAAGTCATTGTTCAACCACTAACTTAATTGGTTGTTTCTTTCATTCCTTTCATGACCACTTTGGCTTCAATATCAGATTCAAGAGTCATTACGCACAAGGTTCGCCACAAAACTCCCATCTTTTCTACTTTGTGATGATGAGATTCTCGAGAGGTAGCAGAACTGACAACTTTTTCTGTCTATTTTAGAGAACACCACCAATTTGGAATATATACCACCTTGTCTTTTCTACTTTGTGATATAATCATTGACTAGCAAGAACAACTAACATGGTCTATCTGATATGCACCAAGAGATTTCCACGAGCTCTGTTCTGGTTTATCTCTTTCAATCATGAAGATGATCGATCATGTACCCAATAGTCGTTTTTAGACTCTGAAACAGTAGATTTGACACCAAAATAATGTCCCCATTAGTCGATTTTTCAGAATACATACTGCACAAACTAATTAACTCCCATATATGGTCTACTCCTGTTGATAATATTTCAGAAAATATGCAATTGTATCCAACTGTTCCAACATATACCATTAACTGTAGTAAAAATGATGCTATTAGGGGAAAACAAATGTTTTATATGTTGACTTCACTGGATCGTTTTTTCCTTTGTGCTCTTGGATGTGTTATGCTGGTTGGCGTGGAACACCTGATTTTTCATAATGACTTGATTAATTTAAGTTTAAGAGGAATGAGCCAATTTTACTTTACCGAACTTCATATATCAAGCCATAGATGCATGCTGATAAAAGATAATGTTATTATTTGAGAATATTAAAGTCCACATCAGACATTATAAACCTTACATTATAGAATTGTCCTAGTGTACCGGTAATTTTTTTTGTACCAAAACATATGTACGGGCAAAAAAGTGGTCGATTCCTAACGTTTTTCTGTGTAAACAAAAATGTGAGTGGGTTAAATACCCGGTATCAATACCTGTTAGGTATGCTTTACGATATTTAAAAGTTTAAGTCTCTCTGCTTCTTGTCAATTTTTTTTTAATGTGGGATGAGACAGAAGTAAGCACCATGTTTCTAAATTATAGATATATCCCATTAGAAAAAATTGTACTAAAGCTAAATAGTCGTCCACTCTGTTCATCTGCATGCATCACCAACCCACTCTAAAAAAATGGAGGTACCACTCAGTCACTCATGCATGAATAGCCTAGAATCTAGCTGAGCTGACGTGCCTAAATACACGTCAGATGCCAATGCCACATGATTGTCAACCCCATACACATTTCAATAATCTACATTTTATTCATTTCATATCTGTCCTTCCTCGTATGGGTTAGTGGATGCGGTTGTAATCCCCAATGATTATAAATAGACATGTGGATTTGCTCATGTTTCATGCATCCTGTCTTGCATGTTGTGGTAGCTGTGTGTCTCTAGCTAGCTACTTTGTGGTTTGGTGTTTTCATTGTACTTCCATTTCAATATGAATTTTGTATCAAAAGCGATAGCTTTCTTCATTTTGGCTCTTGCTGTTTTGCTCTTTGTTGAGCCAGACCCTGTTTTGGGTCTTAAGAAGAAATGGTTGATCAATTCAGCATCTTTGGGGAGTCAAGATCTTGTGACCAACTTGTCTGGCCAGCCTGCTGTAGACTTTAAGCACTATGCTGGCTATGTGACTGTCAACGAAACAAATGGAAGGGCTCTTTTTTACTGGTTTTATGAGGCTGCTACTAACCCAGATCAAAAACCTCTGGTCTTGTGGCTTAATGGAGGTGAGCACTGATCAGCAATATAAATATATATAATATATATATATAGTCATACATGTATGTAAACATATACTTCATATTTGTCAAACATTGCAAGCCAAGACTTCCACCTCTCCGTCTTCTAATGCCTCAATCATGGTTGTTTCCAGACCTCAGTGGGAGGTTGGTCATATGGTCAATATTCAACATGCTATCCATCTTTTGACCATATCTGTAAGCCTATATATCTATATCTATATCTATATACCAGTACATAATCATATATGTAGGGAAGAGGAAGCAAGCACAGGTTCCTTGATATCTTCATGTTGCCTTATCTTTAGACAGTCATGACCCCATATTAAACATTATAATTGCTGTAAATAAACAATTACATAAAGTTCTGTTACACTATATTGTAGTTATCCTATTGTACTTCTTTTAGTGGAGGTCGTCTTTTTGTCCTTTCCAACTCACCCAATGAATTTTGAACAATATAAAAAGTATATATCCCATATGGTACTTTTGCTTCATGTTATGTGCTGAGGTGACAAGATGCTTTATGTTTCAGGTCCCGGGTGCTCTTCTGTGGGATATGGAGCAACCCAAGAGATTGGTCCATTCATAGTGGACACTGATGGTCATGGACTTAAATTTAACAACTACTCATGGAATAAAGGTATGGGGTTCACAATCAAATCAGTTATAACTTATATGCAAAAATGCTTTGCTTTATACCTAAACATCTCATTTTCTTCTATAATTGCATGCACCCCCTGATATACATCTGTATGGTGCTCCATTTATCATCACAAATTTGTAGTAATTAATATATTTGGATATATATCTATGATGACGCAGAGGCCAACATGCTATTCTTGGAATCTCCAGTTGGGGTTGGCTTTTCATACTCCAATACAACTACTGATTATGATAATCTCGGAGATGACTTTACAGGTCAGTTGCTTAAAGCTGATTGCTAATTAAACAGGTATTACTGCTTAAGGTTAATATATTTTAATGATCTAATGGTGAGGGTTAATGACCATTGAAGATTTTAATCTGATTTTGAAATTAATGTGCTTTCCATTCTGTTTTTTGGACTCTACTTAATTCAGCCAATGATGCATATACTTTCCTGCATAAGTGGTATCTGAAGTTCCCACCATACAGAAACCGGAAATTTTACATTTCAGGGGAGAGTTATGCAGGCAAGTCACCCTCAGTCCCTCACACCTTTTTGACCATGTGCTGCAATTGATCAATTTCTTTTGTAAACCCAAAATTCTTAATATCTTTCTTTGTTAACAGGTAAATATGTTCCAGAGCTAGCTGAGGTCATCTATGACAAGAACACAGATCCTTCCCTCCATATTGATCTCAAGGGTATCCTGGTATGATCCTTTGATGGGAAGCAATTAAAAGGGTCTATAGCTCTGTCTATATCTCTATCATTTATTTAATTATTTTCTTCTATTTGATGCACAGTTGGGTAATCCTGAAACCTCTGATGCTGAGGACTGGAGAGGTCTGGTGGATTATGCTTGGAGCCATGCTGTGATATCAGATGAAACTCACAAAATAATAAGAGAAAGCTGTGATTTCGACAGAAATGATACTTGGAGTAATAATGACTGTACTCTAGCTGTGGATGAAGTACTAAAACAGTACAAGGAGATAGATATTTACAGCCTTTACACCTCAGTCTGCATTGGTGATACAGCAAGTTCAGATGATGGTTCAATGCAAGTAATGATGAAGCGCACATCTACAATGGTTAGTGATATCCAGATATATATAATTGGTCCTCATCATATTTTCTATTCCCTGATGTACCCTTTGTATATATTTTAATGTGTAGTTCTATGGTTTTGCTTAATTATCAGATGCCAAGGATTATGGGTGGATATGATCCATGTCTGGATGATTATACAAAAACCTTCTATAACAGGCCAGATGTGCAAAAGGCCCTCCATGTTAGTGATGGTCTGCTGCTCAAGAACTGGAGCATCTGCAGGTAATGAAAGCAGTGAGAGTTCATTTGACCATGTTTGCCAAGATGATTTATGTATTGAAGAAATTCCAAAAATTGCTAAGAAAATTTTGTTCCCTAATTTGGTTGCAGTACCAAAATCTTCTCTGAGTGGGCAGATTCAAAGCCATCTGTTCTTCCTATATACAAGAAACTCATTGCAGCAGGACTTCGAATATGGGTGTACAGGTAGATATAATACAGTAAAATAATAACATCTGTTTCTAGGGATATGTATGAATAAGATACAATGAAATATATATTAAACCACCTTTTATGGTTTTCATTTGTGAATGCTCAGTGGAGACACAGATGGAAGAGTACCTGTGCTGTCCACAAGATACAGCTTAAGTGCTCTGGGACTGCCTATTACCAAGGCATGGAGACCTTGGTACCACCAGAAGCAGGTAATTGGTTATATAGCTAGCCTTCAAAATTGTATAAATAACCAAAACAAACTCAAATGAAACTTTACCAGTTCCATTCATTCTCTCTTATGTAAATCTCTTTTATAGTTTATTTACCAAACTAAGTGGATTATGATGTGATATGGCAGGTGAGTGGTTGGTTTCAAGAATATGAAGGGCTTACATTTGCAACATTTAGAGGAGCTGGGCATGCAGTTCCCTGCTTCAAACCAAGCAACTCACTGGCCTTATTCACATCTTTTCTGCTTGGGGAATCTCTGCCTTCTCTCCGATCGACAATTAACTAAGGCAGCGTTAAGCTACCTGATAAGCAAGGATTAAGGAGCTAGATCCTATTTACGTGGGGCTCTAAAAGATTTTGGTCTTACGGACTATTACTATATACCAACTTGCTAGGCTACATGTACAAGAGTATTAGCCAAAATAGAGAATAAGAAAACATGTTACTTTACATGAGAGTAATAAAAACCTTTAATTTCTGTGTAAAATAATTAAATAAGGTCTTAATAGTTGCCAAGAAAATGAATGGCCACCTAATTTTCTCTACTACTGTTGTTCATTTTGATAGGACTAGACTCGTAATTTACCAATTCTGTCTGATTGGCAATGGCTTGGTGTCTTTCTCGTAATGGATAAGACGATGATTTATGCACAATTTGATCAAGACGGTGCACAATTGATAGCGTGGTGCTCCATTAAACCATACAACCACAATTGGCTAATTACTCTTTTGCTTCTTTCTTTTTCCTGATTAATCGATAATGCTCGTCTCTCATCAGACCAAATCGTCATTAACTGCTTTCTTGCTTTTCAATTATATTCGCAACTCCTATTGGACCAGGCCCAACTTGCAGCTTTACAAGTTTCGCTAAAGCCCAGAAAAAAAGAGGAAGGGTAGTTTTTTATTGTTTTGTCAGGAAAGGAAGGGTGGCTTGTGATTCTGTGAAGTTGTGATTGTGAGTTTCTGACGAGTGCTTCTTCGTTAAGGAGAAAAACAAACATTGTTGTCAAATGCTATGCAAAAAAATTAAATGTTCTTCTGTTAAATTAATGCTATTATTGTGGTCAAATTTAATTGATTCTTAAGAGTCATGAAATAATGAAATAATATTTGTCACCTAGGCCTCCCCAGTGTTATATATGCATAGCAGCATAGGTATATAATATATGCAAGTCGAAGTACTAAGCTTGTCGATCAATTCGTTTTCATGTACTGTTCAATGGAAGTAGTGTAGAGGCATCGCCTTGACATATGATATTGCTCATTCAAAAGATGACGTTATCTTGTCTACTTATTTCAAAATCAAGCACTAATTAGGTGCGTTTTCAGAAAGCTATTTTGTTCTCTTTCTAACTAAGGAAGGTGACTAATTTCTAGGGCTTGATTAATTAGGTATATATGGTGTCTTCTTATAGCAAAAATCATCCAATTCACGCATTCTTAATTTTGACATTCACACAAATATATATGTGAAATATCTTATTTTTGTATCGTAATCGTAGAGTTTACGTTTTTGTATTAATTTGTGCTTAATATTTAAAATTGACAAAAAGATTAAAAATTTATGTACGAAGTACAGTCACAACGCACCGCATTATTATTATCATGTTGATGAAGTGATGACACGTATTTTATGTACCACAATGCTAAATTTTGTATCATGAAGAAGGCATAGTACCCTTGGATTATATTGTTGAATGAGCAATTAATTAGGGCGAAAAGGGAAGGGAATGAGAGGGTTGAAATAGAGGTTAGCTAGCCAATGAAGAAAACGCGAGAATTAGGTGAAGTGGAGGTGTGAGGAACCAATGCGAGGGCGATACACACATGCATGCGATGATGATATGATATGCATTACAACTTACAAGTTAGAAATTAATTTAGAAATGGAGGAAACATTCCATCGTGAACTTAAATGCCCATGTTTGCCATGTTGACATTTCGAGCCCCAAATCTCATCTTGTAATCAACACCTGATAATGACATCGAATAATCCTACGTCATTTGTGGAAAATATTGTCCTCCCTGATTCTCTCCCCATTTCGATACTATATTATAATTATTATTACAATTTATAACCTACGTACTGCCTCTCAATAATCAATATTATCAGTATTTTTATCCTATAAACATTCTAAATTTGTAATTTATATATATATATATATATATTGGCAGTTCTATACTTCTATATCACTAGTAATTTATATTTAATTGTGATATGTTCTGATGACATGACTTAAAAAGTCTACATAAACAAATTGATGAAGTACCTATAATATAAAATTAATGAACAAATTGACCCTAAATGTAATATGAATTACATCTATACCTTCTAGACAAGCTTTGATTGCAATTAAAAAAATGTTGTGTACAATTGTAAGTATCTTGTACTCCAAATTTTTCTGTTTAACACGAAATTTAAAAACCAAATAATTGCAAAGCCCTGGTCAGGCAAAAATAGATAAAGAGTAGAAGAAAGAAAACCACAGGTGCATGGATCAAATTTTTTCCATGGGTGACAATAATATCAATAGAACAAGGATGCCAAAAACCAAAGGTGATCGACTATGAGGTAGGTCATATACATATATATATATAAGGTTGGTCGGTTTAGTCTATATATTAGAACAAGGATGCCAAAAACCAAAGGTGATCGACCATGAGGTAGGTCATATACATATATATATATAAGGTTGGTCGGTTTAGTCTATATATAAATTATTAAAAGAAAAAAAAACAGAAACTGAAATATATATATGCATACTTACATATAAATGTAAATTAAGATCATCTCATATGGGTTTTATCATTATTGAGAAACATCTCATGTGGCTTAAGTAATGGGGATGGCTAGAAGTTTGTTACATGTTAAAAATGACAAAAAAGGACAAGTTAGCTATGGTCACCAAATATATAAAATCATTTCTGAATCCAAATAATTAAAATAATATTCACACGCAGTTACAATTAAGTGTATGTTTTTTTGGGTAAAAGCATGAACAAATAAATATATTTGAGTTGTCTCAATAACTACATATAACAAGTTGTGACTCAAGACTATATAATTATGTTTATCAAAAAGATTAAAATATATGAAACCTGAGCTCACCTATATTTTGCAGCTACAGTTACAATCGAAAGAGATTAGCTAGCTAGCTAGCTGTTTGTGAGTGGTGGATGATGATCAATAATTCAATATCATTGATCCATATATACAAATCCAAACCAAATTATGAGTTCCAATTCATGGTGGGGAGTTGAAACTGTGAGCGCAAAACCCCATCTTCTAGCGAGCCAAGAAGTGAATTATTAGGGTGAAATGGTGCATTAGTAGTTGTACTAGTACTCTGTGGAAGTTGGTTCAGCATAGAAACAAAGGAGTTGTTTTCATCAACCCCACCTGCACTGCTACCACTATTATTCAGATCACCATGAAACCTCTTGCTCGACGAATTAGTCCCCATCGAACCCACTTCGTTCCAAAACTGCGATGGAAGTGGACGTTTCACATTCAAGTTTGAACTAGAAAACTGATGATAATGATGGTGAGAATTAATGGAAGCACTAGTACTGTTTTGCACCACTTGATGATCACTTGATAATATACCATCGAAAAAATTGTCCTCGTTTTCGAGCAAGGCAGTGTAATTCGTTGGCGGTGCTTTTGGGTTCTGCTGCCCACCCACTGATGATGAGACAAACATCATACAATCCTCCTTATTATGATCACTTGATAATATACCATCGAAAAAATTGTCCTCGTTTTCGAGTAAGGCAGTGTAATTCGTTGGCGGTGCTTTTGGGTTCTGCTGCCCACCCAGTGATGATGAGACAAACATCATACAATCCTCCTTATTGTGATCATGACCACCCTCCATCATAGGCCTCTGTGCATTGTTCTTCTTATAAATCCGACACAAAACCCAATCATCAAGCTACAACAACAATAATAATTAATCGAGATATTAAATTAATTAATTAATTTACAATTACAGATAATTACATACCCTTAGAGAGGCTTTCTTATCAGGAGGCTTGAGACTAGGACTAGAATTGGTGTTGTTGTTGTTGTCGTCGTCGTTGACTAGGCGATACTCATGCATAATCCAATTGGTTTTAATCCCTTTTGGGGGCTTCCCACCATAGAAAACCAGAGCTTTTTTAACACCAACCTTGTGGTTTCCACTGGATGTGAGTATAGGCTTATCGGTTCCGGTGGCTTTCCAATATCCAGAAGTGGCTGCTCTATTGGGCCGAGCTCCGTTCGGGTACTTCCGGTCTCTAGGACTGAAAAAGTACCACTCTTGCTCGCCAAACGTCGCCTTGCCTATAGCGCGCAACAAAACCCCAATTCAAATTCAATCAAATCAAAATTTAATTATCTTCAACAATCAATAAATTAATTAGTTACTTGGTAGCTCCCATGGATCAAACTTGTACAAGTCGATCTCGGCGATGATGGTCACGGGAAGCGGAGCGGAGGCGGCTCTCTTTTTGAGGTAATGAACCACCAGCTCTTCGTCGGTCGGGTGGAACCGGAACCCGGGTGGCAGTTGCGGGTGCTGTGAACCCGACGACGAGTCCGTGCTCTCCATCAACCCTAAACCCTCCTCCTCCCTCCCTCTATTGCTAATTAATTCCCCTCTTAATCAATTCTTTAAACAAAAAAACACAATTTTTTTTGTTTTGTAAGTGGGTATGAAATTTAGGGATTGATTGATGAAGAATTAGGGGAGGAGTGACTGAGAGTTTGGAGAGGTGAAGAAGGGACTAACTGAGGGTGGTGAGGCAGAGTAGCAGTTAGGTACTAATAAAGGACCCAAGCGGCATGGCTAATCGGGCGACACGTGGGGAGGAGAGAGGGTGTGGGGACCATGCATGAGGAGAGAGGGGCAGGTTTTTGTGGGTCGGGGGTTTGGAACTGCCTGCACGCTTTTCATGTCATGCTTTTCTTATTGAACAGCCAAACAAGCCACCTCCCTCCAAATAACAGATTTAGAGAAAGAGAGAGAAACAGAGTTTGCACGTTCCTAAACAATTTTATGTTTTTTATTTTCATTTTTTATCATTATTTTGTCTATTTATTAAAAATGTTTTTCAAATGAGTTAAATATTTACACTTTTGTGGAGCCTTATTCCTTAATTATGGACAATTATTAATTTTTGGAGTGAATTTTGCTCTGTAATAAGTAATAACCCCATAAAACTTCAATCACTCACCCACTACTACTAGCTAGCTAATCACATCCCTTAAAAAGAGTCGTGCTAAGATTTGATTAGTATCCTAGCTAGGATTGGTTTGAATAATTATTGGTCTAAATCTAACTTAATTAGGAAACCAAGGAATTCGACTATTATTTTAGTCCTGATAATTGAAGTTACAGGGCGGCCTCCCATATGTCCGAGCCGTTTTATGAGGAAACCAAGTCAGACATTCACATTCTTGGATCGTTTCTGCTGATCAAGTCCTAGCTCGTGAGTTTGTTTGAAACCCTGCGACAATTCGCATGCAGTACGTGTCTATATTAATTAAACTCTCATTGTCTATGCTCCATACTTTGGTTTCAGCAATTTCCATTTCATGTATGTGAATTTTGACCATCATTAAGTAGTGATCAAATCCTTTTAAACGTGAACAACGTTTAATTATATAGACATTTCCTGAAGTTGATTATAGTGAGACTCAGGCCTTCAATCGTTTGAGGTGGTCTAGTCTAGCTAGCTGTATCAGTTGAATGTTATTTTCTATAGGCTAATTAATACGCAATCGTCTATTGTTGGGGCACATGGGCCGGGGACGAGTACTCCATGCGTCAAAGGCCTAGCGATTACATCAACGGTCCATGTTCATCTTTTTTCTCTCTTTACTGCAATATTTCGCTTTTAGTAACTATCACTGTCCAGTATGATATCCACAAATTAATAACAAAATGTGGTCATTAATCATTATGCACCTTTTCACTATTCAAGATCCACATAATTAAAAATAAATGAAAATCAGCCTATCAAAAATTAAAAAAATTAAAAATAGATTGGACTTGGGCTGCCCACGTGGAAATCTATGATATTTTAGACATGTCCAGGCTGTGGACTGCTTGTATTTTGTGTCCTGCTGGAATGATTTGTAGAATTGCAGGCAACATAAACAAACAAATAAATACAAAAATCAAGAAGAAAAACAATAGCCTAAGTTTGCCTAACTTGTGGATTAGGTAAGAACAAATAGGTTGGGGGGATGCTCGTGAACATCAAAATTTTCTTTTTTTTCTTTTTAAATCATGGTCATATGACAGCTGCCATTTGATCGTATTATCTTCATTTGGGATACAGAATAGTTTTTGTGGCTTAGAATCTGCCATCTATCGATCACACTTGATTTGATACAAATCTGTGTAAACACGCACATGAACATTCTCCATTTTCAGATAAATAGGCCCAGGTTANGATAAATATCTAAAATTAGGGCTTCAAGTACAAACAAAACTAACATGCGATGAACTTCATATGAAGCAAACTTTCATGGTTGGGCTTCGAACAAAGGAAAACTAGCCCACAAGGAGCCAACTAACACAGCAAGAACTAATCTTGGGCTAAAAGGACCATCTTTATCTTCTAGTGTGAACTGAGGACATACATCTTGGAACCATGAGGAGCAACATTTACAGTCAATCCAGAATGCATGTTCTTTGAAACAAATGAGTGCTGCAAAATCAAAGGACATGAGGTTGGTTAGGAATTCATTTATATTTTATGACAGATAGAACTAGCAGTACAATTACCAAATTTCAACATTCTATGCATATATATTCATTTGCAGTAGTCAATCTGTATATTTCAAATATATATGTATATCACACATATATACATACCGCCCACAGATCTCTGACAACAACAGGGTTATGGGGAGAGAGCCCAAGTTCCCTCCATGTCACAGATATTGGAGCCCATGACTGGCCTCTATTCCACAACACTACCACCACTCTTTTCCTCGATAATGGTCCTGCCCAAACCTGCATCAATTTGACTCTAAATGATGTAGAGATTATATATGATTATGTTTTAATCAATTGTGTAATACAAAAATTGCAGAACTGAAGGAAAAGAGAGCAATTTCAACATATAAGTACTTGTAGGCCATCTTTTGATTGTAGTTTTCTTGCTTGAACTCCCAGCGGATCCTGATTCACATCAATGACCTCCTAGTTTCCAAGGATCTCAAGAGTTTCTCTGCTTGCGGTTCGGATATCACATCCAATAAGTAAAGGAGCCTGCAGTCACAACTCACATTATTATTTCTGGGATCAATATCAATGCATGTAGTTAAGTCAGAGATGACTGGAAGTAAATAGAAATTTTGGAGAGAGTACGGAACAGACTTTCATAACAGCCCAAATGCTAAAATGAGATCGATACTCCTCTAAACTCATCCCTCCGTTGCCCACTTCCAACATGTCAGGATCTATTACAATTCATCAAATTCAAATAAGTATGCAGAAATTTGGAAACATAACAGAACCACATACATGGTATCACAACATACATTAGAAAATTACCATTCCACCTGCCAGGTCCTGCATATCTTCCCCAAATGTTGTTTTCATCTGCAATCGAAGTGATACTGAAAATCGTAATATACACAGATTAATTGAAGCAACAGACTCAACGTTTCAAGGTTAGAATTTATGTCAAATCAGGATCTTGAAAAAAAGGAACTGATGGAGAGTGACCTTTCCCAGATGTCTTTAATGTCTCCTGTAGTTCTCCAAGCATTACCATACCGACCAGCCCATTTTGCAGGATTCTCTTGTCCCCTTTAGAAACATTTCTCTATTAAAATTTCTTTCACTATATCAAGCATATTCTGGTGGTGCAAACACACACCTTGGAAATTTAAGACGGTACTAAAACAGTGTTATTAAGTGTACAAGTGGCTTGCCATTCACATATGGAGTATAGAATTGGCCGGCCAGCTTTTTGCAATGCATAACTCATTCTAGCATATCTGCAACATGAGGAAGAGACTTCTTTAAAGGGGACTAGAGTTGTCAGTGCCTTTTGTTTAGTTTCAGGAACTACACGATTTCCAGAGCTAATGAAAATAAATGAATAGTAGTACCTGTTTTGAGGCTTAGAACCATCATTGTAGCAGTTATCATACTTCAAGTAATCAACCCCCTACAGCCAAATCCCCATATCAGCTTAAAGGTCATCTTCTTAATTAAGTATACATGTGTTGATTTTTCATCTAAACTAGAAAACTAATTAATCATCCTTGCAAACTATATATGTTGTACAAGAATATCAGGCACAAACCCACTCAGCAAAGGTTCTTGCATCTTGCTCTTCATGCCCAAGTGAACCCGGCATTTTCTTGCTGCAAGTCATATAACTGAAAACACAAAGATGAAAAAAATTAATGATACCATTCTTGCTGCATACATTCATATAGGCGTAACAAAATGTATACAAGCCTTCTGTCAAAATAAAAGATACAAGAATTACCCAGCATCAGAATATATGCCGAGTTTTAAGCCTCTTGCATGAACATAATCTGCAAGGGACTTGATTCCAGAAGGAAAGGTGGATGATTTTGCTCTTAGATTACCCCTCCGGTCTCTGTTTCCTTCGGCCCAACAATCATCTGCTTTTTATTCCACAACAAGAGTGAGTGAGTGAGGACCTTCTTAACTTTAAGTGGTCAGGAAAAGCATTTATATATGGATTATTCCACAATAACAAGCACAAGGAGCATTCACTAAGACCAAATTCGAAAAATTAAAAAATGTAAGAATGTAGACCTATATTTACATATTTGTATCCACGTGCTGCCAAGCCAGTTGAAACAAGAGCATCCACTGATCTCAAAATTGAAACAAAATTAAAATGATTAGATAGGAAGACACTAATTAAGAATTTAAACAGAATTCTGAATGTAGTTACCAATGGTCTTCACAATCCGCTCGTCTATATTGCATTGGAAATGATTCCAACTGTTCCAACTGCATCATAATTCAAAACCAGAGTCATATAATCTTGAAAGAAAGCGATGACAATTAAAGGTAATATTTGATGCTACCCACTAACCCCATTGGGGGTGTTCGAGCAACCCCATTGGCAAGAAGGAACTGAGTGTACTGATGATGGGCATTGCTGCTGCTATTGAAGTTCATAGCATCAATCAAATTGACAATATTGCATAAAACAACAAAGAGATGAAGAAAGAGAGAGCTCCTGCCTCTCCAGCCCATTGTGGGACAAAGACCACTGTGATCAAACTCAAAGGGTACAGAGGAGGGAGTGTGTGGGTGTGGTAGATCGATCTTTTGATGTGAAAATGGGCAAATGCAAATTGGCACCGAGCCACCGACGGATTGGATTGGATTGGATTGAATAAGAACCTCAATTGATCTCCATGTATGTACACAAGGGGGTGGTAATAGGTGGGGAGACAGAGACAGAGACAAGCTTCTTATCTGAGATATGATCGATTTTGCTTTAAATGCTACATCGATACTGTACGGCACAAATTAATCATTCATTTCTTTTATAAAAAAATTTAATGCTTGTACAGATAAAAACTATGTAAAATAATAATAAAGACATGAACTGTAATCTAAATTTTTTATCAGTAAGATAATATGATAGTTTCTTATACATATTCTTCATACATGAGGTTTATCAGAGTAGCTCATTAAAATAATATAGGAATGACACTCGATCTCTCTTTATCATATATTATAAATTTAAATTTTATAAATGTCAATTGATTAATCAAATAAAATTTAAAATAATCCTAATTAATAAATAAAATCTTATGCCGTTCGTTGGGATATGAAAAAATTTAAATAATAGTTAGTCCTCATCAAACCTAAGTATTACTTACAAAATGCAAAGCAAACCCATTCATACAAGTCATCAATATCATAGCATGACAGAGATCCTCATCAATACATCTTATATAAAGTATTAAGTTTGAACAAGAGATTTGGAATTATTGACCTTAAGAAATTAGAGAATGCATTTACCAACACTTGTAAGCAATACATTAAATATTCATCTTGAAATTTTGAAGAAAATATGTTGACAGAAATATGAGAGTTTATAATTGTGAAAATATAAAGAAAAGAATAGTTTTTAGTTTCATAATCACAAAGAAACTAGTGCCTTTGAATTAAACTATTAAAATGATTCAAAAGAGTTGCCTTCATATATATGAGGAAAAAGAGAATGCGGTCTGTACAGTAAACAATGAATTACGAAATTATTAAAATTTGTGTAATTAATTATATTATTCCTTCGTTTAAATTTACTAAACATTTATTATAAAATTAATTAATAATAGAAGAGGAATAGCCCAAATTTTTATAAACTATTAACAAAACCCTCACAATTTTTATATGAAATTTCTCTATACAATTTCTAACTACAAATTAACTCTACTATAACGGCCTTCAGGAGTCGTTGTAACAACCCCGCAAGTGAAAAGTGGGAAAAGATGTGAGGAAAGAAGAGAGCCTCATGAATCATGGCTCATAGACTCATAGTACACTTTTTTTATTTACTTTTTGGGCTAATTGAATAAAATATAATGATATATACTACTGTACGTGATCTTAGAACAAGTAAAGTGTTGAGAAATTTCTTTTGGTTGGAATTCGATGGTGACTGACTGGTGACAGTTGAAGAGGATATATTGAAGTTTTCAATGCAGTCAATACAAGGTCAATTTCCTCAGTCCAACAAAAAAAAGGGCAAAACAAAACAAAGTCAATGTCCCAGACAGTACACGTACACCATCTTTATTATTCTCTTTTCTTTTTTTGGTCTGACATCTTTATTGTTCTGATTGTTATGTCTTTGTGTACTACATAAAAATATATAGAGGCTATAGAGCTGTGGGCGGTGCTTCTTTCTTTTGCTTGTTGGCATCACACTACTGCTTGCCGGTAACTGCTAGCTTCTTAGCAATCACAGAATAAATTCTATGCAGTTTCCGTACCTTAGTTTAGCTCTTAATTTAAATTAACTAATAATGCTACAATACTAGTTGCTAGTAATATTCCTTGTTTAAATAATTAATTAGTTCGATCATCTTGGTAATAAAAGCAACCCCAACAATTAAGCTAGGTTTTGCTTTCATAGTGTTTTCTTGTCATTTTCACAGGATTCTCACACCACTGCTCATCGATCAGTATATATACAAGTGAAATAAATTGATCAATATATATATATAAGGAACCTAATAGGCATTAATTAATGAAATAAAGTAATTATATATCGAAATTGCATCGTAATTATTAGTTCTACTTGTTCAAGCAAAATGTATACTAGCATCCCACGTTTCATATGCATGCTAAACTCTCTGCATGGAAATTAGCTACCTAGCTTCTTCAATTAAATATTGAAGCGCAGCCGGCCGCACAGAAAAATATATAGCATATTTCTTAAACAAAACAAATGTTTTGAGGAACGGAAGAAAGAACATGGTACATATATCGATGGAAAAAAATTTAAATATCTAGAGGGTACATGTGAAATAAAATAGCTTAAATATTATAAACAGTCATTAATTAGGAACAACTATAATGTCTTCATTTGTTTCAAGAACCAAACAACTCTAGTGAGGGAAAAGATTTAGAATATATCTCATTAATACTCATATGTAATTTTAAAATTTTAGATTAAAATTAAAGTCCTCTTGGTCATCAATTAGTTTGGTCCAAATCTTAACTTAATTTTATGTGAGATCCGATCCCCATGGGGATTAAGATTTCTTTTGAATGGGGCTGTTTTTATGCAGCTCATAATCAATTTTAGGATAGATTTAGACCAATTAATTTCCTCTGTACGTACACATTGCATGACTATTGGGTACAAAATTTCTGAATTATAGAACACTTTTATTACAATGCGTACATCTTTGATTACAAAATGGAAATCAAAATATACATTTTATTGAATCCCAAGGGAACTACAAGATCTACATTTGCAACATTATATCAACATGTGCATGTTAGAAGATATTATTTCGTTTTATTCTATACAAAAAAATGAATGAATTTGTAAAACCAAATTAAAACTACTTATTAATAAACATATGTGTGTGTATTTTATAGTTGTGAAGTAATTAATTGTGTGTTTGTCTGTGTATCAACAGTATTAACATTGATCCAGCACATGTTAATTATATATGGTCGATCTTGTATGGTTGTACTTCTCCTTCTACCTCCAGCAAATTGTGTATCACCGCATCAGACGCGTCTCTTAGAAACTGCGACCAATCCCTAACATACAAAAGCAACAAATATTATTAGAGGTTGATCAAACTTTACCCGCAAGAAACTATATTTCAAGGTACATATTTAGATTTCCAAGTACATCATGTGTTAGGTATATATATATATATATATATATATATATATGTATACGTACGATTGGGAGGAGTCGAAAGTGAGTCCAACTGTATACTTGGCTTCTTCAAGTGCCCAACTGAATCTCTGGAGCTCAAATGGAGAGCAAGTTCCATTGTCCCTAACTCTAAGCTGAGACGGTTTTACGTTGCAGAAAACCGGGATCACCCTTTTCTTGGATTCCATGAGATGAGCCAACTCATGGAGGCAGAAATAAGAGTCGCAGTATTGCGGCGAAAAGACGGCAACCCCCACCTTACATTTGCGAATGGCGGTGTCGATTTTGTCAAACAACTTGTCCCCGGGCTTCATGTTTTTGCTGTCCAGAAACGGCCGCAAACCCAGCCGTTGGAAATGGTAGTACAGCAGCCCGGAAACGGTTCTCTTGGTGTCAATCCCACGGTGGTTTATGAACACATCGCATGGGCCTGATGGGCTTAATGGGCTCACTAGGCCTGCCTGCGAAGTGGTTTCGACCATTTGGTTGCTGCTGCGGTGGTGGTGGCGAAGAAGTTTACGAGCCAAAGCTGGTGAACGCTGCATGGCTGCTTGAACAAGCTATGTATGGTTTTACGGAGTAATAATGAACAAGCTATGTATGGTTTTACGGAGTAATAATACTTTTGGTTTTTGGTTCAAGGAGAATTTTCTGTTTTTTTTGTTTTTTTTACTTTTGGTTTTTGGTTCAAGGAGAATTTTCTGTCTTTTTTGTTTTTTTTTTTTTTGGGTAGTTGTGAGGTAGCTAGATTTGTGGACGGACACGGCTTTGCTTAAATAGGTTTAGAGAGGGTTTGATTGATGGTGATGACTAGATTTGGGGGTCCGATATTCAATGAAGAATTCTAAGCTTAGATTGGACCTGAGAAAATACCTGGTATTTAATTTGACAACGCTCAGAAAATAAAGAGCAGGGAACCTTGAATTTTTTGACTCTCTAGGCTTTTAGAACAGTTTTGCACCTTCAAAGACGCCACTTCACTTTTATATGTACAAAAAGCTGACATGGTCACTGTTCGACCATCTTTGCATGGTTTGTTCTTTGTCGTTTGAAAATTTTGACTACATGAAACAACCATATATATGCAAAAATTAAAATCGAAGAGATCTTACTGAATTTTCATACAACCCGGCCATCAAAATTCAAGGAGAATTGTTATTTGTTCAATTGTGTTTTAAATAAAATTAATGAAATTTATTAAAATCTACCATGCATTTAATGAAAATTATAAATTTTTCAAAAAACTTGAATTTCTATAAAATTTATTAAAATTTTAGTTGGGTATATCCAGATTTCTATGAAATTCATTAAATTTTTAATTACAGACACCAAAATCTTATTGGACTTTAAAAATCGATTAAATCTATTGTGGGAACACTCCCCTAAGTGGCAATATTAATGCAAATTGGAATTAATGTTACAAGTAAAAAGAATTGATCACAAGGAGATAGAGAGGGAAAATAGAGGGGAATTAAAGAAGTGAAGAAGAAAAATGATTATTAGAAAAAACAAAAGCGTTATAGAAAAACATCACAATATGATGGGAATTAGACATGATAATGTAAATATGTAATGGAAATGAATAAAAAAAACGTAGAAAATAAAATGGTGGTCAAGATTGGAAAAAACTACTGAGATTATGAAATGAATTCTAACATATATATCGAATATATGGCATCCAATCAATAGCCAATACGGTAAAATTGGTCTTAGATATTGTTGAGTTTTACAATTTGGTTCATTTTACTATAATTAACTAAAGTAACATAGTCGTTACCTCTTAAAAAGAAAAAGAAAAAAAGTAACGTAGTCGTTGTCATATACAATTACCCTTCCACACCCACATGCATATACATATATCATATGAGTATTTTTATATTTATATTGCAGCGATTAATATCAAAATTAAGCCTTATGAATCTAGATCTTTACTTTGTAGGTAACTTAAAGAAATCTAGTCATTCATTTAAAAATTAATTGACAATAAGAGAAATAGTTCAAGCCCATATAAATCACTATGCATAGTCTCATATTTTCAATGTGGGATCTTTCTTTCAATAAACATCCGCATATATGATGTCATTAATTCAAGTCTAATATGTGGATAATTTATATTAGATAACTTGAAAGCACGTGTAGCTATTAGGCCCAACACGTGGATAGTTTATTCTCATACCATAAGGGAATCTATGCATATACATTCTAAATCCAATTGGCAATGGAGTATCTCAAACCCTTACATGAATTAGAATTAATGTAATATTAGAGCTGTCTCGATCTATAACAGGTAGCGATGGAATGTGTTTAGTTATCTACCAATAATATGAAAGAATGTTTAAGATTATAGTGTGAATCTAGACTGAAAAAGGAACGTGGTCTTTGACTTGGTTACATTTCAAAGAGTGGGGGACCTCCTCTGTCTGTTTTACTCATTATGAAAGATCGATGGTAATGAAATGGTTCAAAAATCATGTACTACTTTTGGACGACATGCACATTTGAGCATTACTTTTCTTAATTTCCTCTGTTTTTTTGTTGGCAGGTTACTTTTCTTTCCTCTGAAGCTAAATATTGAGTCATGCATGATGTTGCACACTGTACACAACTCAAACTGTCCAATGTGAAAATCTAACTTGCACCTTCATTACAACGAAATTTGATCATCAGTGATATATACAGCCACTGTGTAATTAATCAACGTGCTCGATCATGCTATTAATCAATTATATTTAGTTGTTATAATTACTTTTCTAGATAAATTCCTACTGTTTTAGCTCTTCTTATGAGAACCACAAGCATATTTTTATTATTATATGTATATTATATGTTTGGTTGTGTTATTATTTGAAGCTATTATTACCTCCACATTAACATTGCCTAATAATTTAACCTTAAAAAAGAAAAAAAAAAGAAACATAACCGTTGGGGTGGCTATTCCAACTACTTTTTATTTGGGTTTAGGCCTCTCCAATGTTATGCTCATTATTGCAAACCGTGAGACCCATTCTAAGCCCAACGTACATCCTCATAGAGGTGATTGATCCAGGCCCAAATTCAAGTATATTTTTCAATTTTTTATGTTAACAAAAGATTTAACAAAAACAAAAACTCATTTATGATTTTCAAAAAATTTCCTACTAGCTTTATTTTTTTGGCCAATGGCGAGTAAACTCCCCTGAAACACCTCGATATTCAGTAGAAAGTGTAATTACTCTATCATTAATTTGATTACTCAAAAATCACATATCAAGTGAATTTTCTATTATATTTTTAGCTATATTAAAGAGAATAAAACCTAAATTGCATGATGAATTCTGATGCAGTGATGCCCCCAGGTGGGTCAAGCTCAGACTTGCAAGTAACAAAGTATATACTAATAATAGTATAATACGCCTTCTATTAGTAGGTAGGTCAAATATTTAGTTAACATTCTTTTGCATGCATCATGTGCTTACAAACTATTACACGGTAATTGGGTGGCTGATTGCCAATGACTTTCTTCTAATACTAACTAATACTCTTGTTTAATTCTTGAAGAAAAGAATGAGAAAAAGGAAAATAAATACTGTACATTTCAAATCATATATGCATATATATATAAAATGATCAATTCCTGGAACCCAGCAGAGATTAAACTAAATTTATCATTGAATAAAAATGCTTCTCATAATTAGAGGCTTTGACTAAATTTAGCATTGAATACAAATGCTTCTCAATTATCAAAACCCTCGCTCTGCAACAAAAAGTGGAGTGAGTGAGTGGTCATAGACTCATAATATAATTAAAAATGCCACTGGTTCCAGCTAAGGCCTAAGATTGTGACATATGGTTGTCTCATGCTTTTCTTCACATGTAATGTTTATTCGTTTTTTTTTTTTCTAACTCTTTTAATGCATTAATGATTGTAATGCAAACATCTCAGATTAATGATTCCTTATTAATTTTGTACTATTACATGAAAGTCTAACAAATAAACCAAATTAAGACCCTAAAACCAAAATAATTACATCAATCAACCCCTCAAAAAACTTTTATATAAAAAACCCGAAATTTTAAGTTTTTTTTTTTGTGGGTAATTTTATATAGTATGATTCTATTATCCCCTCCCAACTTGAAGATTCGCATGTGCAAAGCTTCATCATTTCTCGCTGTCTGTAAACAGTTCCTCAGTCTCTCTCTCTCTCTCTCTTCCTTCCATTTCAACTTGGAACAAATGTGGAATGTGACATGCACGTTCAAGAACATGACATTGTATTGAATCATTGATAATTTGCATACTAAGAAGATTCTTATGGATGGTTCAAGATCACCAACATGATCTTCACATCTTGTTATACTCACATTATACACTTCTAGTGTCCCTTTCCCTCTCTCTCTTTGTCCATGGACTCTGCAGCTCACCTCGACTATGCTTCCTTTCAACTCACTCCAACTCGAACCAGGTACTAACACATACACCCTTTTTCTGTCTCTTTCTCTGCCCATTATGATTAATTTATTTCACTCTGCTTACTCTTCTTCCATATCTCTGTTTTTTGGGTTATCAATGCGTGAAGATGTGACTTGGTGATCTTCTATGGAGGCAAATCAGAGAAACTAGCATCTGGGCTTTTCCAACCCTTTGTTTCTCACCTCAAATCTCTAAAAGATGAGATTTCTAGAGGTGGGTATTCCATTACTCTTCGCCCACCCACCAAAGGTTCACTCTGGTTCACCAAATCCACTTTTCAAAGGTAATTCTCATACTTCTTTAGATCTTTCCATAATTCTACTGTTACTTTGTGGCATTACACACTAATTTTGATGGTCCCCTTAACATAATTGATCAAGTTTTGATTGACCAATTTTCTTTAATTTCTTTGTGTGGCAGATTTGTGCGGTTTGTTAGCACGCCAGCAGTTCTGGAGAGGTTTGTCAATATTGAAAGGGAGATTTTGCAGATTCAGAGTTCAGTTCAACTGGAGGAAGGTATCCCTATTATTAGCATTTCAAAATATATTAACAAATTTCATTCAATGTTGAATTCTTTTTATGGGTTTCTACGTAAAAAGATCAATCTTTTTGTTGGTGTATTGGGTTTTGTTCTATATGTTGAAGGTATTGGTTTTGTTGTTGTCTGCTCCGTCTGTTCAGTTGCTGAGACATTAATGGTGGGTAAATATGAGGAAAATACAACTCCAGATTGATAGGAAATGCAGTAATCTGTCAATTGATAGGAAATGACATACACATACAATTAAAGAAATGTTTTATTTTATCAGATTGAATTCTTCTCTTATGGGAAAATGGTCGTTAATTTAGATCAATAGGAGGACTTAAATATTCTAATTTGATCCCCTTTGAACTTTGGTTTATCAGGAAATGTCTCTGCCAATTGTAGTACAAGGAAATTAACTGATTCTTTCCAGAAAAAAGGTGAACTTGAAGAAGCACAGAATGTTGTAGAAAACGAAAACTCCAAGTAATTATATCTTTTGGATGGTTACAAACTTACAATTATGATTACATAATCTCACTTGCACTAGTATCTTTGGCTGATTCATTCACTTTTTGTAACGCCAAGGGCTCGCCTTCAGCGTCTTTTGGAAACTCGGATAGCCTTGCTTCGGAAAGAGCAAGCGATGGCTTATGCTCGTGGGCTTGTTGCTGGATTTGTAATCCACAATATAGATGACCTCTTTTATTTTGCAGATGCATTTGGATCTTCACGTTTAAGGTATGAACTGGTACCGACTATAATCCTACAGGATTAATGTTAATCACTTTCTCTTTCTTTCTTTTTTCATTATGGTTTGTTTCATTAATCTGCTTTTTGAAATCTACGAAAAAGGTGCTATCATACGCATGCCTCCACATAGACGTGAGATGTTTTAGTTCAGAAATTAGATTTAGTTCATTTAATTTTTCCCTAATTTTGAGCCTGCTGGAGTCTCTTAAGATCAAGTATTGGTTATAATGTAGGGAAGCATGCATTAATTACAAGGAGTTATACAAGAAAAAGCACACAGATGGTCTATGGATTGAGGAACTAGCAGCAGTGGTGGCCAGCTCTTCATCAGATTTGCAATTCACGGGAGCATCTGGAATTGTACTTGCAAACGAAAAAAATGTTACTAATCAAGATGTCCTGTTGAATCTTCCCAACAATGCCTCAACTCCAAGTACCGAAAAAGTTCAAGTTCCACTGCCATTGCCGAATCAGAGTCCTCAATACTTTTACAATTTTCTAGGCCATACTAAACAAATGCCTCCATATCATGGATATCCTTTCCCTACTATGCAGTCTTTTCCTCCTCACTATCCAAGTAACATGCAATGGCCTCCCAATTACATGCATGAAGCAAGCTGTGGTAAGGAACCCAATTATCATAGGATTCAGAAGTCATCTTCAAGAAGCAAGAAGAACTTTCCAAATAGAAAAGAACCTGAATATTCAGGGGAAGGCAAACAAATTGAGTCCAGTGACTCCACTTATGGGAGTGGCTCTGATTCAGATATACAGCAAGAGAGAAAGGATTCTTCTAAGAAGTCTAGGAAGAAATCCTCCAGAAAAGTGGTCATTCAAAATATTAACTACATCACTCCCAAGAGGAGAGATGGGAACAAAGGTGGAGTTTCTGATGAATCTTTTCCGGATGAGGAGTGTAATGATGGAGATTCCCTCAAAAAAAAGTTTGAGAAAGCAGAAGAATTATCAGAGACATTCCATGAGTCAAACTCACAAGAACGAGATTCCGAGAAGACTCAGTGTATTTTGAATGGATCAAGTAGTGGTGCTGACCAGCATCTTAATAGTGATCAGGTTGCAGATGCATCTGAGAGAGGTAAAAAGAATGAGAACTGGAATGATTTCCAGAGCATCTTGATGAGAGATGAGCATTTGACAGTTGATTCTGTGGTCCCCATGGATGCTCAAGATGAACAGTTTATGGTGAGGAGGTCTGAAGGTGCAAACTCATTAGCAGCCAGGCCTACAGCTGCAGCTGCAGCTGATCCTTTGGCTGTGATAGAGAGGAATGGAAAAAATGAAGATAGAGTCAAGTTGGAAGACTTTCAAAAGGAAGGAAATTTCAGTTCAGTTATGGAGAGAAAGGATTGTGCAGAGGAGGAGATACTATTTTTGCAGAGATCAGGAGAATCAGGAACTAACATTGGGGGTGTATTTTCTACTTGTGCCGCTGAGTCTACTATAACAAAGAGTTCGAGGGGAGAAGATTGGTTCATTGTCAATCACTCAGAAAATACAGAAAACCAGAAAGTACCAATCAAGCAAACCGATTTTACTGGTGGTTGCATCTTTTCGGCGGTGGGAAAAGGCACATGCACAGATGATTCTTTCTTTATACAAACTCGATCATCAGTTGATGTTACATATGAATCTCCATGGAAAACGGACATAAGCATGGATACCGATCTAAGTTTAGCTGCCCAGAAGGAAAATGGCATTGTAGATATTCCACAAGATAACCATGGAGTGTCTAATACCTTTGAGCCAGATGACCTTTTCATGGTTCTTGACAGGAATTCCAACTTGGAAAGGGATTCCAACTTGGAGTCTGCTGCAATCTCTTGGACTATGGACTATGGAGCAGAGATCTCATTTTCAGAAGCCAATAGAAGATGTTCTGGTATTGAAACAACTGATGGTGTGGAGAAGAAGCCTGCTTCAAATTGTATGAACACCAATGTGAAGAGCAATAAAGTTCCTGGAACAAGAAATCCAGGTAAAGAAGCAAGGTCTATTGTTTTGTGGCAGTCCCTTGGGAACAATAGATCTGATAACAAAAGCAAAAAAGCATCTCCTGCAAGTAGGCCTATCATACAAAAGAGCAAATTGGAGAAGGTAAATAATGAGTATGCAATTGCATATTATGAACTGCAGCATACCTTTATATGTTTTTAATCTGATGAACTATGCTTGTAAACAGGAAGAAGAAATTCGGAAAAAGATGGAGGAACTGATGATACAACGCCAAAAGAGAATTGCTGAGAAAACTGCAGCAGGTGGCTTTGCTCCAGCAGTACCCAAAAGAGTTCCATTAGAAAGTAAAACAGCAAAGGGCTCGATTAAGAGTGTCAGTGACAAGAGTAAACTACATTCACACCGGTTGAGAGACAAATAGGAAACTTTCCATCAATATCACGTTGACAAAGCAAGATAGAATTTGAATGACAGAATGGATGCATAGTTTTTGCTGTGAACTGTGGTATAGCTGTATCTGGTGCTTTTGTTTATTTGTAACAGGTTCACCCAGACAAACTTACTATTTTGAATGAAAAAAGGAGCTTTTTCAATAAAGAAATGGACCAAGAGAACTTCTCTACCTCTGTAAGTGGATCCAAAACAATTATATTTTGGTCATACTTTACCCACAACCACAAGTACGACCTATACGTATGAATTCTTGAAACTTCCAATATACATTTGTTCCATTTTCTGAATCTGGTTATCATTATTATGTAACACATCCTTGCAAGCAGTGTGTTGTTTCTTATATCCTGTATCTTTCAGATTAAATTTACATTAAGCCGCCACTGTAAATTCATATGCAGGAAAAAGGAATATGGATACCTTTGGTTTCCATTGAACATGTACAAATCCACGTTTGGGATTGAGATTTGAAATCTTTAATAACTGGGTCGACTGTAGCTTGTTTAGTTGTTTAGTACATTACTAACTAGCTGTTGGGAGGTGGCAAACATACCAATATGCACGTATCAGTGGTGACCTCCCTGATTGAGACTAGATATAAAATTGTAAAGGGCCAAATTTAGTTTTATGAGTTAAATATGAAATTCTTTAGTCATTTTTATTTATTTATTTAAGAGACATGGATACAACTACAAAGGTTTATTCAGACAGATAATGTAGTAAAAATTTAGAAAATGAAAAAATATTTTAGTGGGATGTTGTATAAGCATAACAACCAGCTTTATCTCGATCAAAAAATAAAAAACAAGCAGCTTTTACCTTTACGACAGAGAGAAACTGTATAATACTATAATAGGTGGCAGGCATGAAGCCTGAATTAAGCATCGGTTTCCGGCAATTAAGGAATGCTAATTAGTTAGCGAAACAGGTAATTAATTTAAGAATTAAGACACCTAAAAAGCACACAACAATAAAAACAAGAAAAGGCCGTATTTATTAGTTTGCTTACCAGAAAAAGAAAAAAGAAAGAAAAGGAAATGACGTAATGAAACAGGAAATTAACAAGGAATTTGAACGCGGAATGTGAATGAAGCCTCCTCCTTAATAAACCCTCTTCCTCTTTCACCCTCTTCTTGGCTCTCTCTTCCCAGAGAAAGTTCCAAGCAAGAAAACATGGGTGTCGTCCATTCGGACTCGTAAATAAATACTTTCAATTCACTAACCCCAACTGCCTGCCACGTTCTTTTTCTTTTTTCTTTTTAACTTTCTTTTTCAACTTTGAATTTTATTAGTGTTGTACGTGAATTAATTCCTGGCTACTTAATTGGATTTGAACAATTCTCTTGTTGGTGCAATTAATTAATTGAGCTCTGGAGTCCCCTTTTAAACCCGAAAAGGCTGAAAGGGTGCTCACCAGTTATGGTGGACACCCAGTTTTGTGATCATTCAACGACCTCCTTACCCTCGTCCTTGTCCCGGTCAAGTCTTTATAAGTCTTTGCGTCGGTTTAAACCATGACCATTGGAAACTGCTTTGGTCCATTGTTTCGTCGCAAGAAATCTGGGCACAAGGTACATTATTCATTCATCCTTATCTTGCATGCATAGCTAGACATGTTTCTCAATGAGGCAATACGTCAAGGTTGATTAACTTTGTTTTGCATGAAACCATTCTGCATTGCCATGCATGAGAAAATCTGTGTTAAATACACCAGATATAATTAATAGTTAATAATTTGGTAATTAAAATTAGACATTATAATTAAGGTTTTGAGTCTGGACTAGAAAATTTTTAAATATGAAAAGAGCTACTTTTGCAGGCAATGAAAGACTCTAACCCTCCCAAGAGTCTCCCTATCCCCATCCCCACCAAACAGAAGAGTACCAGAAGCATACCAATAGATGGCTCTTTCGAAGTTGCAGGTGACTCCGTTATGATGATGGACCTCCGGAAGAAAATCATAATCTTCAGAGACCTCATTGACCTACCAGCTTGTGATGGTTCTGCTGCCATAAATCAGGTACATTATATATGACTCCCTCTCTTTTGTGATTTCAATTTCTGTTTTGCTGTTCCTTTTTTGTGTGTTAGACAATGTGTTTTTTTATTTAGTCATGATCTCCCTACCATTTTCTGTTGCAGCTGGTGATGGGGTTGATGGTAGATCTCCGTAAGCTTTACCCCCAAATTGTTCTTCCTAATCAATTATCAGAATTGAAGGGAGCGCCTGTAAAAAAGGTAAACTCCATGGCTACACCAAGAATAGGCTTAAATCAAATAGGTATTGCATTACATATATGCAACTTTAATTAATTACTTATAGATTGCAAGCTATGCTAATGTACACAACATCTCCATTCGATCAGGTCATGGTCTCCTTCTGCAAGGCACTGAAATCTATTGGAGATTCCTGGATGACAAATCATGATAGGGTGGACAAAAAGAGATATGATTTACCATCATACAAGGACAACATCAATTGGGAAAAACTTGGTATATGTTGCAAATTCATTCACTTTAGGCCTCTTTTTGTTATTGAAAAGAAAAAAGGAAAGGAAGTTGATTTTGATGATGACTCATCAACTCTATACGTTTGTAGTCAAAACTGTGTCGGCAATACTCGATTGCTTGATCAAGATGGCAAGGGAAAAGTTCGACATGATGGATGAGGATGAGCAGAAAGGGGAGTACAGCCCTCCAGATAACTCCTTTGGGAAATTCTTAAGCGAGACTGATTCAGAGAGCAACGCCTCCAGCTGCCCTTCTCCAATCACTCCATCCTCTGTCCTTCCGGAGTTGAATGATACTTCTCCCAAAGCTCGAAAGAAGGCAAACACTGCAAAATCACCCCCTCTTTGGACTCTGAGAGTGCAAGCAGTGGGGAAACTGAACCCAATTGATGTTAAGAACCTGTCACTTCGTTTACCAAATGCGGGAAGTAACAAATTGGTTGACGAACCATCAAGAGGGACAGAAGTAAAGAGCAACCCTGAGAAGACAATTGCAGCAGCTGGAGAGGACACCCCAGAGAATGATAGTGGAAAGGGAATTGACAACACAAGTGCTGATGATGGCATTCCAAACACAGACCCTGAAGCTTTGGCAGCAGACACCACACAAGTGTTATTGCCTCCACCCTCACCACCCACACTGTCACCAATCCCAGCACCCCCAGCATCAACACCTCCACCTTCACCACCACAACAGCAACTTTCACTGCCAAATACAGTAGCAGCAACAGCAATACCAATACCACCACCACCTCCTCCACCACCATCACTACGTAAGTTGCTTCCACCGACTCCACCACCATCACCATGCACACTGCAGTCATATATTGCAGCACCCACGCCACCACCACCACTAACATTATCACCAACCAAGGCACCAGGACAAACAAAAGCACCTCCACCACCCCCACCACCTATGATGAGAGGATCAGTACCATCACCACCTTCCCCCATGGGGCTTGCAAATGGAACTGCTCCACCCCCTCCTCCTCCACTTGGTGGAGGTGCAGCAAGATCTTTACGCCCCAAGAAAAATACTAAACTGAAGAGATCATCCCAAATGGGTAGTCTGTATCGGCTTCTCAAGGGGAAGGTGGAAGGATCAAGCTTGGATGGTAAATCATCCAATGGGAGAAAGGGTGGAGTTGGGAGCAACGCTGGTGGAAAACAAGGAATGGCTGATGCTCTAGCAGAGATGACAAAGAGGTATATATGCATGTTTTTCATAGACACTCTAACAATCTAAGTAATAAAAAACAATAAAGAAAACCACATATACAATCCGGCCCTTCTTGTTGTGTCTCAGGTCAGCATACTTTCAACAAATTGAAGAAGATGTTCAGAAGTATGCAAAGGCTATCACGGAAATGAGATCCACCCTTAGCTCATTCCAAACAAAGGACATGGACGAGCTGATAGCGTTCCACAAGAAAGTGGAATCCGTTCTTGAACACTTGACTGATGAGTCACAGGTCAATATGATCAATAATATATTGTTTTCATTTGTTCATGTCCAGTATTCTCTGATCGCTTCATGATCGTGACATGCATGCTATTTTCCAAAGTGCAGGTTTTATCAAGGTTTGAAGGGTTCCCTACAAAGAAGTTGGAAACAATAAGGACAGCAGCAGCACTACACTCAAAGTTGAATAGAATGATCACTGAACTACAAAATTGGAAAATAGTGTCTCCCGTGGGCCAGCTCCTTGACAAGACTGAACGTTACTTCAATAAGGTTCATATATACTTTTGGCCTACATAAAGTTTCATTTTATACCGAATTATCTCTGCATTTTACATAACTGACCAAAAAGAGTAACACACAGATCAAAGTAGAAATAGATGCAATGGAACGAACAAAAGATGAGGAAGGCAAGAAATTTCAGAGCCACAACATACATTTTGACTTCAATATCCTCATCCGGATCAAAGAAGCAATGGTGGATGTTTCCTCAACCTGCATGGAGTTGGCACTAAAGGTAGTACTTGAATTAATTAAACAATTTCACAAAATTAGCTACTGGGTTTGAACCTTTTGGAAAAGTGGTTGACTTTGAAATGGGCCTTATCTTGATGATCATGCAGGAAAGGAGAGAAGCCAAAGCCACAGAGAATGGAGAAACTGGAACCAAAAGTACTGGAAAGCAATCAAAGGGATCAGTTAAAATGCTATGGAGGGCTTTTCAGTTCGCTTTCAAGGTTTATACCTTTGCTGGTGGACATGATGATCGTGCAGACATGCTGACGAGAGAACTGGCTCATGAAATTGAGACTGATCCACACCACCAGTGAACCTTTCCATTTTTCCAGGATTCTGATCGAAACCAATAAACCACACAATAGTATACCTTTTATATATATTATTATAAAAGCATTTTCTTTTTATTTTTCAAAGACAAAAACAAAAAGCTTTTTCTTTTTGCTGTCACGTCCTTAAGTAATCCAGCTAAAAAACCCCAAAAAAAAAAGTTGTAAATTATTGGTTTGTATGTATGATTTTGATTTAGGATCCAGTACCTCTTCCTTGTAAATTGTAGTTTATATATCTTCTCCCTTCTTGAACCATTTTATATATATATATAAGTCTTAGTTGCTAGTTCCATGCTATGGAAATTTTGTATTTCACATTTCATTTGATTCATGCATTATTTTGTTTGTTTTATACTTTTCCAATCGAGCTGAAGTTTGTAGACATATATAGAAGAAAATTAAGCAACATATACATGGGGGTAAATCAACTCTAATATATGATTAGAGAAAAAAATCATGAACAGACCCCCAAAAAAAAAAAATCAGGAAGGGTTTTCAGAAATAGTAATTATGAAATGAAATCCTCAGTGAAAGAGAATATATAATTTTGAGATCTAAAATTCATATTCTCGATCGATCAATTAAGTAATTAAACCGTAAACCCGGCCATGTACTTAATTTGGACATTTATGAAATTGTACTGCGTTAGTTGTACTGCACTGTTTAATTATAGTGTACTAACTGTACTTAAAGGGGCAGTATTGAGATTATGCAGAATAATTCTGTGTATATAAACGTACATCACCTAATCAGCAAGAACTCCACTCACCATTTTGCAAAAGCAGGAAGCAGGATCGAGGCTTGTCCTACAAGTATTGCGAGTGCACGCCTAATATATCCAGGCATGTACATACACACACATACACACACACACACATATATATATATATGCATGGATATTCATGATATAGTAATTATTTCTCCTAGTTAATAGTTATTGTTGATGCTAAAATTCTTGCTGGGCCTAATTTTAACAATCAACAATCAACCAGCCAACTATGAGCCCTCCACTCGATCGTTGCGCTTGCTTCGAACTTCTTCGTCTCCTTGAATTGTTGAAATCTCCCGTAGGGTGTACCTGCAATAACACTCCGATGCCAAAATGAATGAAAATAATTCTAAATATCTCTCAGTATGTCTCTTTTCTTTCTTGATTTCGATCCCTTTTCATGGGGTCACAACCTTTCTTATATAGCAAACGATAATCCTTCCGTTACCTTCGCNACTAACTGTACTTAAAGGGGCAGTATTGAGATTATGCAGAATAATTCTGTGTATATAAACGTACATCACCTAATCAGCAAGAACTCCACTCACCATTTTGCAAAAGCAGGAAGCAAGATCGAGGCTTGTCCTACAAGTATTGCGAGTGCACGCCTAATATATCCAGGCATGTACATACACACACACACACATATATATATATATATGTATGGATATTCATGATATAGTAATTATTTCTCCTAGTTAATAGTTATACATGCTAGCTTTGCAATTTGGTTATTCAATTTCTATGTGACCACATTGATCGATCAACTTGCTTGTATATACAATTGTCTAAGCTAGTGCTAGTGCTAGTGGCCGGCTAGCATAAATTATTTAAGCAATTACGTGAAGGGCACTAATTTAATTGTCACAAATTAGTGGCTAATAGAACTTGAAGGGCACTTGAGTTTCCATCCACACTTCGATTCCTTATTCATCTACAATTCAAAATAACTCAAAACCATATATTAAGGTTTTCGATGAATATTAAATTATATGAACTTTGGATTCTCACTTCTCAAACAACTACTTTTCAATTTATCAAAAACAAGCCAGCTAATTTTCAACGCATTATTTGGTATTGGTATGAAGCACTCAATCTGGGTCAACGGTCAAATCGGTATTTATATATAGTAGATTGCTAATTATTATCTTAATTTTTTGGATTTTAATTACCTCCGTGACCTTCACCTAGCTCGATGCACCCTAAGCGGCGGCTAAGAGGGATCAAGGGTCCCGCCACCATGCCATTCGCTAGACCCGGTAGGGCCGGTACTATATCCGCATTAATTAGTAACAATATTGAATGCATAACAAAAAACATCAAAATTAACGAACAAATGATTTCTGTCATTAAAAACTAAACAACATCATCTTTCAAGTGGTGAAGCTAGCACCAAAGTGTGCTTACTGTGATATTTATTTGTACACACACATTTCATCATTCATTATTTGAAAACAATAAAACAAAAGGAAAAACTCCCAACAGATCCATCGTGAATATTGGGGCGTTGAATTAATCTAAGAATCAAACTCAATCCTGATACCACCAATCTTAACGTTTTCAGCTCCATATCTTGGAACCAAAGTGACCACGACGCTTTCATCATCCTCAGCATCCAAATCCTCCAACAAGTCTGTCAACCCCAACCTCAATATGGTGTTGATCTTCTTCTTATGCTTGTGCCTATGTGGCACACTCACAAAGCTTCCGGCAAACTCCGACTTGTCAGGCCCGCTTGGCAAGTCATCCTCGTCATTCACATACACATCAAACTTCACCGCCACGTTACGGTCGAACTCGATCCCCTCGATCACCAGTATCTCCTCCTCGTGCTCCTTCTCCTTCTTGCTCCTCTTCTTCTGCTTCGGCCTCGTCACCACCGTGCTGATCTTCGTGTCCAGCTTGTTTATCGGGAACGCCGCCCTAGCCACCACCTTGCTCGCACTCGAGTTGTCAGCCGCGTGCGCCACGTGGAGCTTCTTAGCTATTTTTCCTAATGCCACCTTCGCTCGCCGGGGCGTAGGCTTTGACTCCAGCCACGGGATGTTCACGTCTTGGTATACGTACCCAAGGTTTTTAGTCTCGAGGCAGTCGCGTACCTTCACGCGCACCATCTGCGCGTTCTCGTCGTAGAACAGAAACCCGGAGTCTAACCAATCTGTGTCCGTTATGTCCGTTCGTCTGCCTCCGAGTGTTTTCCATACGCTCCACATTCGATCAACATTGGAGTGGTGGGAGAAAAAGATGGGGTCTCTACCAGCCGAGTAGAAGTTCCCCATGTCTTCGAAATTGGGCTGGGTGTTGTCACCGGTCCACAAGTGAACCGGCCCATGTGGGGTCCCTTCGATGGACCCACCACCCGGGTCTGGCTCGTCTCCGGCCCGGTATGGGTTCCCGAAGAACAGCTGCGGGGTCTTGGCGTTGGACACCATTTGCCTGTACATGATTTTGAGGTTGGCATTGATTTGGGTCTCGTTGGAGACCGAATCTTCCGTGCCGTTGAAGTCGAGGTCAACGAGAGTCGGCGGCTGGTGGTTGGCGGCTCTGAACTTGTCGTAGAGAGGCGAATTGGGGTTGGCGTAGATGGCCGGCAACGGCATGCCGGCGGGAGCATCCCAGTTCCAGAAAGGCAAGGCGAATGTGGGGTCGCCAATGAGGGAGCCCAAGATCTTCTCGTGGAAGTAGAGGTAGTAGCGGTGGAAGGGGAAGAAGAGCCAGGAGTTGTGGATTTGGAGCTCCAGATCCGGAAACCCGGCTTGGTCGTAAGCACCGTCGCAGTAAGCACAATGCACGTTGGCCTGTTGCTTAAAGCTACGCGGGTCATCGTCCGGGAGGGCTTTCATGAGCTCAATGGCCTTGGTGTATTTTTCAATATAGGCTTTGTCCACGGCGTGAGCTGCCGGCCTCACGCGCAAAGGGGTGGGGGAGGGGAGCTTGAAGTCTATTATTTTTGAGGCGGCTGGTGGGCAACAGTTGGTGGCTTCTGCACCTGGAGGCAAGTCCGCGGGGCCACATTTGGATACATCCGGTGGCGCCACCGGCTTGGCAAAGGCAAACGGGTCAGCGCCGAGACCCGCCACGCCATACAGCCCTCCCAGACCAAGAAGCACATTTCTCCTATCTACTTTTGATAGACTAGGTTTTGCATCATTGGAAGGGTTTTGGTCGTTGTTTGTGGCTTTGCATGAAACAAGCCTACGTGCAACGGAACGCCTAGGTTTTCCGATTAAGGAAATCTGAGTGGCGGGACAGAGAGAAGTTTTAGAGGTAGTGGGAATGGTTGGGGTGGTGACTAGTGCAGGTGACAAAGAAGCCATGGCCTCTGGCTTAGTTGGGTACAAAGATAAAGCTCAAAAGCGGCTTGCTTTTATAAACAAACAGAGTTCTACCTTTCTAGCTAATAGCCATGCAGAAAATACTATGTAAGTTGGCAGCAGCCGGATCTAGTTGACAAAGAATAATCATAAAATTTGACAAGCAAACTCTTACACCACGTGGGAATAGATAGAACGAAGTTGCAGAGAATCTTCTCTCATCAGTAGGTAAGTAATCCATGTTTATCTTCTTAATTCGATAGAGCTAGGCGCTATGTAAGGACAAAATGGGAGTAAGTCTTTTTTAATACAGCAAGTAAAAAGATTAAAGTCCAAATGGTTCCTCATGAGTCATGGACCTCATGAGTCATGATGGACGGTGATAAAGAATAAATTAATAAATAATAAATAAAGACTTAATAAAACCTATAAATTATAATTTGTCATGTTTGTCTGCCCAACAAAGTTTTGAACTGAAATCATATAAATTACAAAAAAAAACTTCATATATACTTATGTTAATAATGTCTAAATCTTTAATTACTAATTATATGTTTATTGTTTTATTGAACGTATGTTCTAGATTATTGCTAATAACATAAGCGTCTCATATATGTAGATTTTTTAGCAATAAATGGAGTTTACAATTACCTTTTCTCCATGGTATATTAATTTATGAGTAATGTTAGAGCGCCTCAAAAATGTGTACCTCAACTTGTGCCTCAATGACATGGTAAAGCCACATCATTTGAAACTAATTTAAATTCTACCCATCACAATGAGTCAAATACCAATTTATCTATGTTTGTTGCTTTAGCCTGAAGAGATGAACAACATATCTTGCAATGAGACCATGCAACAAGCCTTGCAATCCCTATTGTTAACAAAAAATGGTGGATGATTAATTTGATCATCCCTTCCATATATAAGGACCAGATGAGATCGACCATTCATTCTTCCCGAAATCACCCCACTTGCATCCCATTCTCTTCATTCTTCAAGTGAACTCAAATTCACATTTTCTATTAAAGCCCTTGAATTTTTCACCATTAAACTAACCATAAAGATTTGTGAAAAACTACAAAGAATAGAAACACAGCCACAATACAAACTCGTTCAAGATAATCATATCATATTTCTTCAAAATCAGATCAAAATTTAAAAACAAAACAAAAATACTCAAAACCTACATGGATAGAAAAAAACATCTAGATGCAGAAACATAGACATTGCAGCAATCAACATGCTGACGCAGCCAACCAGCGCAGAAGCAAATGTCAATCTAGATGAGGAAGACAACTTGAATTTTCAGATTTGCACACAAGGGTAAATTGGATATTTTACTTATAATGATGTGGAATATTTAATTTAAAATATATTTGCTTCAAATGATAAGGATTTTCCATATCATTGAGGCACAAATTGAGGCATAATTTTGAGCCCCATAATCTTTTCCCTTAATTTATATCTCCCAAGTCTTCTTGGTTTTAGACTTTTAGTACTTAAATTGTCTTTTTACGCAAAGTTCCTTGAATTGATGTGATTGAGATGCAATCTAGAAACGAATATATATATTGGATTTTGTTTTGCTAGCAGAAGGCCGGGGAAAATGAATATATAAATGCAGGATATACGGGTAATGTTCCTAAGCAAAACTTGGTTTTTGTCAAACGTAGGTGAGATTTAGCAACGTGACACAGGGCAGGTTGAAAGAAACTTGCTATGGGTTTTTGAAAAAATATTCATAATTCTGTGATGGAATTATTTAAAAAGTTTTGTTTAATTATGTCAGTGGTGAGGTTTAGTTTACCAAATCCATTAGGCAATTCGTTGAATATTAATTAATGCACTAATGCAAGCCAGAAGGAAAATGTTTGTTTAATTCACCATGTGGAAAAACTGACACCGATCACTAACAAATATATAATACGTCCACATTGTCTTTGTATACATTAACATTATTCATGATCACTCGTGGGGCACATTGCCACCTCTGAAACCAATTAACATTGTTGGACACGTAAATTAAATGATTAATTAATTGCCATAATCTCAAATTAATTTGTTCAACTCAATTTGATTGCTTATAACTAGATGTTGTTAACCAGAATAGGTTGGTTATATAAGCTGCTACGTCAGCTTATAGTTTGTTATACTGTTGTGCCAGCTTAGTTATTAGTTAGTATGCTAATTTACTGTTAGTTGTGATTAGTGAGTGTTGGTTGTCTTAAGACATAATTAACATGTTATTAAGCTTAACTATATATTGTAACCTCTTACTCTATAGACAACAGCAAAATATAATACAATAGTCATATCTGTTTCTTCATTTTTTCCTCTTCTCTCTTTTCTCTCTATATTTCTCAGTTACCAAACATTTAGTTTCTGCATCAAATCATGAATATCATGAGATGTAATATATGTTATTTAATTTTAATGATCCTTGCTTCAATAAGATATCCCCACGACCCCATTCTCGCAACTGTTTTGATGCTGAAGGAAAAGTGAGGTAAATGAGAAAAGGTGAAAATCATGATATGATGAAGTAAGACTTAATTAATTAAAAATTGAGAATTAATAATTTAATTACAAAATTGGCAGCCCAATTGAAAGTTGATACAGGAGGTCTGAACCCAGAAGGGGATAATTTTGTTTAAAGAGAAATCAAACCACGTGTGGGGCATATGCTGCTGTTGTTGAATTAGACTTTCTCTCCCCCATCGGCCTTCTCCTCTTGTTCATTCCCCAATATTTACAATATTTTTTAGTCAAATTATTAATTTAATGATTCATGTACCTCCCAGAAAAAGAATTAAAAAAAAAATCGAATTTAACTAATTGTAGATCTGCGAGTAGATTAAGATTTATTTATATATATATGGTTTCGTACGCCAGGCATCGATGTTGTCACCACGATCTCTTTTATAAATTATATACAACAAGTGGAAGAAAACCATAAGGTTTATTGGCAAATTCAAATTTAATTTGTTTTGGTCAAAGTAGTTATAAAGATAACCAAAGTAGCAGGCTTTGGCTAGCTAGATTTACCTTTTGTGCCAATCGTTGTCTTACAATTTCAATTAACTGGGAAGCGAAGAAAATAATAACTTTGGCCACTTAGGAAAGGTTGACAAGCAAGCATACATTGGTGCATATAAAGTCTCAAACTCTTATCTTATATATCACTGTATTTCTTATACCCATTCAAACTTCTACATTTTTTTTGTTTTGGCACTATATATTCAAACTTCTACAGTTGAACGTGCTTATTAATTAGTTGTAGTCCAAATAAATTTATGAGCTAATTTGTTAGGAACGTGGTCAGAAAGTTAGGCTGCTCTATTTGGAAATTAATATACTTGTTAATTTTGTAACTTAATTTTTTTAATGGAAAAACTTTTTTTTAATGGAAAACATATTTGAATTTTTTTCATGGAAAAACATGTGTAGCCTAATAATTGGTCCATCTTAGCTTTTGAAGACAACTGGGTCCTCAAGCTTGAGGACTCAAACATTATCCGTACTATAATTCTAAATGAGATATGGCATTTCTCCAAACAGTAGTTGAAGTGAATAGGAAGTGCTCACATGAATAGGATCCTAATCCATGTTCATACGAGGGATCATTATAAATTCATATCCCCTTGTTGATGTGCTGGAACCCACGTAGCAAAGGCGATGCGAGCTTTCTTATGCAACTTTACAAGGTTGTGAAAAGAGATTCAGTCAATATTACAAAATGAAGATCCTAATTCCCTGCAGTTTGAACACTTGCGGTTCTCTGCCTTAGAAAGATCTAAACCATTCAATTCATTTAACGGTCTTCATCAGAATCCCGAAATGGATAAGCAACACTTGAAATTAAATAAAGGAAGATCCTGATAAGTTCTGATTAAATTAAATAACTTGTGTTGAAGTGGAGTGTTTAGGAACATTATAATTTGTATATAAGTCCATGGCATTTGCCCTTGTTAAAGCCATATGATGTGTCTCCTATTGAGTTCAGGGTTTCAAACTTAATTCATATGATAAAAAAGGGGTGCTAGGTGGGCTTGGTTTAAGCCTAGCATGGGCTTCTTGGCCAAAAAAAANAAAAAAAAAAAAGAGAGTTTAGCATGGGCTTGGACAGGTAACTTTGAAGAAATGCTGAAGAGTGGGTCAAAGGCTTCTTAAAAGAAAGTAAGAGCAAACCGACAAACCTAATAGGTCAATCATGAAACTCTCTACGTACGATTGTTGTCATAATTCTTTATTGAAAAATATTTTTTCTTACAAAAAAATGACATTGTAAGTGTACTACTGCGCTGTACTATATCTTAAAACTGTACTTCCAACATTATCATTGTACGAACTTAAAACTGAATAAATTTCTACAAAAGTTGGTGAAATATATTAATAAGAGGCACCACTTCCTTGATCTCTTCGTTCATGGCCTCTTCTTCTTCCTCTCTAGGCTCTAATTCTCTGTTTATTTTTGCTGATGTTGCCTCTATGTACCAACGCCTTGTACTTATTGGCCATGCTACTGTACGTGCCCTCACTGCTTGATCAGATCGATTGCATTCTATGAGAGCAAATTCCATTCTTTGTTGCATGAACATGGTTGGTAAGGTACGTACTAGATAGGTCCTTGTCCTTGGCCTTCTTGATTGTCAATTGTAACGATGATGAAACCCTGGTCAGCTCAGCTCCCCAAGAATGGCCAAAACTAATGTAAGCAACCTTAATTTTCTTCCTTCAAGCTTTAATTTTGTTTTTTCATTCATTCAATCCGAACCCATTATCTGCTATCTCAATTTTTCAATATTAATATTACCCTTTAATTGCCTACTTGTTCTCATCACAGTAACTAATTAATATTGAGTATATTTTTTTTCTTTCACTCGATCCATGGCCTCTCTCTGCTTCCTCTAATAGCACATTTGTTTTACGACTTTTTATGTAGCCATGTAGGTGACCATTTTTTATAGAATAATGTAATTTTTAGAGTAATTTTATTAAATAAAAATTTATCCGATTATGGGTCTATTTATTTTTACAATACATGCATACCCACGTATTTATCTGTAAGTATTTTGCACATGTTTACACTTGAAAAGTACACAAATTTCATCCATTAACCATTCGGAATTGTCTAACATTAGTCCTATTTATGTGGTGGTTGAGTATGCAGACATACATTTATGATATGAAAGAGTTGTATAAATTTCAACAAATCAGAGTGGCGCAGCGGAAGCGTGGTGGGCCCATAACCCACAGGTCCCAGGATCGAAACCTGGCTCTGATAAAAGATTTGTTCTAGATTTTACACTCTTCTCACATTTTTGCTAAGTCTCGAGTTTATTTAAAGCCCTGTTTTACTCTGCGTTGTGTTTTTTGTACTAACAGAGTCAACAAAATTTTAAACAGGATGATCATAAAGCTAATTTAAAACGTAGACATCTGAAAGACAGAAACGGTAACAGAAAATTATTCTGGAGAAAACAGAGCAAGAAGAAGAAGTTGAGTTGCTCAGGTGGTGGAAATAAGCTCGATCTTGAAGCCACCAATGGTGATCGGCCCTTTCCCAGCCCTCGGCACCAAAGTCACCACCAAACTGCTGTCTCCTTCGGCTCCCAACTCCTCCAACAAATTGGTTATCCCCAACCTCAGGTTCGTCTTCACATTCTTCTTGTGCTTGTGCGGCACGTGCACAAAACTTCCCGCGAACTCCGACTTGTCCTTAGCCGCCAGCGAGTCCGCGTCGTCGTTCACGTAGACGTCGAACTTCACCGTCTCGTTCCCCGCGAACTCAATCCCCTGAATCACCAGCACCTCCTCCTCCGCCTTCTTCTCCGCCTTGCTCCTCTTCGTCGTGGACGGCCTCGCCACCTCAACGCTGATAATGGAGTCCAGCGTCGCCGGGAACTTGGTGGTCAGGTCAGCCGACGAAACCGCCGCCTTCCTCTTGTTCTTGGATTTGCGAGCGGTGGGCTTGGACGTGAGCCACGGAATCTTCACGTCCTCATAAACGTAGCCGAGCTTTTTGGTGTCGAGCGAGTCCCGGACCTTGACGCGCACCAGGTTCTTGTTCTCGTCGTAGAACAAAAACTCGGTGTCCAGCCAGTCGGTTTTTTCGATGTCGGTCCCACCCAGTGATTTGTATATCGACCACATGCGGTCCACGTTGGAATGGTGGGAGTAAAACAGAGGATCACGCCCCGCAGAGTAGAACGCTCCCATGTCCTCCCCGTTGGTCTGCGTAGGGTCCCCAGTCCAGAAGTGGATGTTGTTGTGGGGAATACTCTCGATGTTGCCTGCGCCGGGGCTGGGATCGTCGCCGGCGCTGTACGGCTCCCCGAAGAACAGCCGGTGACTGGTGGCCTTCGACACCATCTGCTGGTACATGGTCGTAAGATTCTCCCTGATTCTCGTCTCGTCAGTGACGTCGTCGTCGGTGCCGCTGTAATTCAGGTCAAGCAGCTTTGGCGGCTGGTGGGCTGCGTTTCGGTACTGGTCGTAGAGAGACGAGGTCGTGTCGGTGAATATTTCGGGAATGTACATCCCCGCCGGAGCGTCCCAGTTCCAGAAGGGCAAGGCGAACGTCGGGTCGTCGATGAGCTTGCCCATGATCTTCTCGTAGAAATACAAGTACCAGCGGTGGAAGGGGTAGAAGAGCCAGCAGTAGTGGACTTGGATTTCCAAATCCGAGAACCCGACTTGTGGGTACCCACCGTCACAGTAGGAACAATGCACCATAGCTTGTTGGGCCAAGCTTCGTGGGTCGTCGTCGGGTAGGGCCCGCATGAGCTCGATGGCCTTTTTGTATTTTGCCAAATAGACAGGGTCCTTTGCAACAGCCTGGGCAGAAAGTCTAGTGCGCAATGGACCCGGGTCGGGTAGCTTGAAATCAATGATGGTTGTGGTTGTGGGTGGGCAACAGTCTATGGTTGTACCGTCGGGCTTGTCTGCCGGGCCGCATGTGGTTAGGTCTGGGGCTGATACAGGAGCGGCAAAGGCTAATGGGTTGGTTTTGAGCCCAGCGGTGGCGCCGTACAGCCCTCCTAGGCCAAGCAGTATGTTACGCCTATCCAGTTTTGCTAAACCTTGCTCTATTTGATCGTTGTTAGCGCTGCTAGTGTTGTGGTCATGACCATTTGTTGCTTTACATGCCACTTTAGTACTACTAACAAAGCAATGCTTGGGTTTTCCTAGTAAGGATGAAGCTGTTTGCGACTTGTTTGGGAACAAGGGACTGAAACAAGTGGTGGTGAAGGCCATGGTTTGCTAGCTTTGGTTAGTAGTGAACATCAAGTGTGCTCTTTTATAATACACTATATAATTTTATTATTTTTATAATAATTTTTATCTACAAGGTTTTAACTTTCAACTTAGAATATTCTTCTATAAATGAAACACGATAATTGACATTTTATGCGTATTATGCATTAATTTCCACATTAACAAATAAGATATTAAACTAAAGTGGTATATGACAAATTGACAATGAAAAGTCTTTGTCTCGTAGTAATCAATTTGCAGAGTCGATTTTGTGACTTGTTTTTTAGTAGGACGTACTGTTGTTGAGAGCAACTGTTTTTCGTTTTTCGTTTTTTTAACTCTTATCGTATATAGTAATTAAGCACCTACTCCACTATCTAAAAGAGTGCGGATGATTATTAAAGGATGAGATTGAGAGATGCATGAGCCCACGAGGGAGCTGGTCCTTCATATCTATAATTGGGACCGTTAAACACGTTTTTGCAATTGATTATTACTATACACATATTAATTGCATGCTTTCGAAAATTAGGGTAATAGTTCGAATACTAATTAAGCAAAGGTGAGTAAAAGGAGTCCCACATTATGCTCCTCTACGAATTTATATATTTTTAATAATAAATATAATGAATTATGTTTACCGACTACAATTTCAAGTTAGTGATCGAGTCTCATATCTACTAAATATATGTAATCTATAAATGTGATGCAAGTAATTTTATTTAAGTGAGAAATAATAATGGGACTGATGGATCCTATCTAATACCTATGTAAGTAACTAATACTTCATTGGGAAAAATAATGTAATTAGTATTGTGTTTCTTTTTTCAATATTTGGATGAATCAAACTCTAA
>QANT01009344.1:0-12125 GCA_003254885.1 Purshia tridentata | reverse complement strand
AAAGTGTAACTCTTGACATATGACGTTAGAACAAAGAAAAAAATTAAACCAAAGTGTAACTCAACAAAAATTCAAAACTAAATTAACTCAATAAAATTACATTTTAAAAATGAAAGAATTACACTTTAGAANCTCAACAAAAATTCAAAACTAAATTAACTCAATAAAATTACATTTTAAAAATGAAAGAATTACACTTTAGAAGTGTAACTCTTAACGACTCAATAAAAGTTACACTTTAGAAATTGGTCTTTGCTTACCAAATACGCACAGTTTCGTATTTTGTTTTTCCTAAAAGTTGAGAGATCAAAAAGAAAAGCCCAACAAAAAAGAGTAAAAAGGCATATAAAACAAATTTCCTTGTGCAGAGGCTGGTCTGCCAGAAGGTTGTGAGAACTTGGACTCAGTTCCTAGACCAGATTTGGCCATGAATTTCTTTAGAGCAACAAGCTTGCTGTAGGAGCCGCTCGAGTGGCTTTTGCTCGAACACCAACCCACTTGCCTTGTTGCAAACATGTTCTTTCCATGGGCTACTGATGCTGCTACAAAATTTGGTATTCCAAGGCTGGTTTTTCATGGGACTAGCTTCTTTTCTTTGTCTGCTTCTGAGTGTATGAGACTCTATGAGCCTTACAAGGAAGTTTCATCTAATTCAGAGCCCTTTGTGATTCCCAGTTTGCCTGGTGAGATCAAGTTGACAAGATCCCAAGTGCTTGATTTTATCAAGTTGAATCAGGAAAATGACTTGACCAAGATGCTCAAAGCTAGCAAGGAATCAGAGGTGAGGAGTTATGGGGTTGTGGTGAATAGTTTCTATGAGCTTGAACTAGTTTATGCAGATTTTTACAGGAGGGTACTGGGGAGGAGGGCATGGCATATAGGCCCTGTTTCTCTATGCAATAGGAACAATGAAGAGAAAGCACTTAGAGGAAAGGAAGCCTCCATTAATGAGCATAAGTGTTTGAATTGGCTGAATTCAAAGAAACCCAACTCTGTTGTTTATGTGTGTTTTGGGAGTGTGGCCAACTTCCTTGCTTCACAACTCAAGGAGATTGCAATGGGGCTTGAGGCTTCTAGGCAGCAGTTCATTTGGGTTGTGAGAAAAGGCAAAGATGATGAGGTGGGCACAGATGATTGGCTGCCTGAGGGATTTGAGGAGAGGATGGAAGGTAAAGGACTTAAAATTAGAGGTTGGGCCCCACAATTGCTGATTCTTGATCATGAGGCTGAGAAGGTTGGACCGGATGGAGATGCGATCGCCATTGACGGAGATCCTCTTGGGTGTGTGTGTGCGGTTGTTTTGCAAAAATGACAAAGTGAGTAAGTGGGTGAGTGCCATAGGAGAGAAAGAGAGCCAACATCAGTGCTTTCTTCGTTTGGGCTTTTAAAGTAAAAGATAATGGCTTTAAAATAAACAAACTAAATGTGATGGTTTAAGACTATATACGGGAGTCATTTGTGGCTTAAGAGTAGTTTACTGTAATATATTTGAAACATATAACTTTCATGGGTTGGTACTCTTTATTATTATATTATATTAGGTGTAATAAGTAATTATCTCTATTGCATGTATACTACTCGGATCCAACTCGGGTTTCTTTCACACAAAAGAGCTTAACTCATTTTAAAGAGCTTGAGATCACTACCCAAAAAAAAATTAGTAGACATCAATGGAAAATTGTTGTCTATTTATGTTTCTAACCGATATAATAAACGTGATATCTACTGTACCATTTTAGATATCCATTTTAAATTGATGTTTATAATAATGTATGTCTTTAAAAAGGCATGATTTAGTTTCAATTCTCACACCACCTTAGTGTGTATGACAAAAAGAGACTTTTCTAGTTGAATCAACTAGCAGCCTAGCACCCTCCCACCCTCACTAAATCTATGGCGTTTTCTTTTTTATTCCTTTTGAGATACAATTAAGGACATATTGTGACAATTTTAATTATATTTTTCTAACCCATCATGTGACCCATAAAGCCTAGGACATGGTTTGATCAGTTTCTTTCCCTTCAATTTTGGTAGCTAGGTTTACTTTATTAGCACTTGAAGTAGACCCTGTAACATGTATTGCCCCTCACAGTTTTAGGGTTCACCACAAGTACATAGTAGTAGTGTTGGTATGCACATAAGGACATTATAATGGTTTGGTTTGGCCATTAACTTGTCGTGACAACAAATTAAATATATATATATATATATATATATCAATTTTCATATCAGCTATATATTGATAATAGAGGTCCATATCAAAACGTTTTATGGGGCACATCATTTGTTGGGGCACGGTGATATAGCAAAGCAACCCCTTTCTACTCTATAAAAACTGTGGAGCAGTCTACATTTCAGTGTAACTTCTCTTTACTTCATTTACCTAATCATCAAATCCTAGATAGCTAGCTGCTTCCAGTATAAGCTACCATGGAGTTCATGAAGTGCAGAAGTATATGTTTGGGGTTGATGTTGATATGCATGTTGGCGGCTTGGTCTTCTGAAGCCACTTCTCGCACTCTCCAAGATGCATCAATGTATATGAGATACAAGCAATGGATGGCTCGTTATGGCCATGTGTACAATGACATTGACAACAAGGAGATGCGTTTCAAGATATTCAAAGAAAATGTAGCATTTATAGTCTTCCAATAACGATGCAAGCAAACCTTACAAATTAGTGTCAATCAATTTGCAGACCTTACAACGAAGAATTCAAAGCCTCAAGAAATAGATTCAAGGGGCATGAATGTTCCACAAGGACAACTCCTTTCAAATATGAAAATCTTACTGCAGTGCCAGCAACTGTAGATTGGAAGAAGAAAGGAGCTGTAACGCTAATCAAGGACCAAGGCCAATGTGGTAAGCGTATTATTAATTAATTTTAGAAGGAATTAACACTATTCTTCTTTTGGGATTAATTAATGTGGTTTCTAATTGCACTATTTGAAATCAAAATAAATGCATGCAGGATGTTGTTGGGCATTTTCAGCAGTGGCAGCCATGGAAGGAATTACTCAGCTTACAACTGGTAAATTAATCTCTTTGTCTGAGCAAGAGTTAGTTGACTGTGACACCAATGGGGTAGACCAAGGCTGTGAGGGTGGCTTGATGGATGATGCCTTTCAGTTCATCAATCAAAATGATGGGCTTAGTACCGAGGCTAATTACCCCTACACCGGTGTTGATGGTACATGCAATACCAAAAAGGAGGCCAGCCATGCTGCCACCATCATTGGCCACGAAGATGTGCCGGCAAACAGTGAAAGTGCCCTTCTTAAGGCTGTTGCTATGCAACCAATTTCCGTTGCCATTAATGCTGGAGGTTCGGATTTCCAATTCTACTCGAGTGGTGTCTTTACAGGAACCTGTGGAACGAGCCTTGATCATGGTGTCACTGCTGTTGGTTATGGGGTCAGTGGTGATGGGACTAAGTACTGGCTAGTGAAGAACTCATGGGGCACAGAATGGGGTGAACAAGGCTACATAAGAATGCAAAGGGATATTAATGCAGAGGAAGGTCTCTGTGGTATTGCTATGCAGGCCTCTTACCCCACTGCATAATTTACCATCATAGTGAAATCAAATGCCTGCTATAAATGGGTACCTTGTAGGTATAATGATATGTATGAACTCGTAGGCGTGTAATACTTAATTGATAGACCTCAGGGCACGTTTACTAAACAAGAATCGGAATGAGCATGAATCGGAGTGAGCAAGAACCAAAGTGAACAGGAATTGAAGTGAGCATGAATCGGAATAAGCATTCTTATACCGTGTTTACTAATCATCATAAATAAAATTTTATACTTACTATTATAATTTATAATATTCTAAATATCAATGTGAAAATTTGTGATATTTTAAAATAAAGGGTATTTTGATATTAGTATAATTTATTTATCTAAAATAAAGGGCATTTTTGAATTTTCATAAAAAATATGGGGGCATTTTGGTCATGAAAAAGTTCCCCATTTCCGCTCTTCCAATCCCACCTACCCCTAAGGAGTCCCAATCTCCCAAAATTAGGAATCCCACTCCTAATTTTGGTGGGGGACTGGGAAGTGGTGGTAAACACAGGATGATTCCCACTCTTTCCATTCCCATTGCCCCTAAGTAAACATGCCCCCATTGTATGTAACAGAAACTAGAAAGTTCTATAAACTAAGAATCTGTTTTCTTTCTAAACTAAGAATGTGTTTATTTTCAGATAAGGAGGGTTTTTTTTAATAACTATATCTTGCATTGATATAGCAACACCTATTGGCTAGATGTTGGTATGTCTAATGGCTTCCTAACAAGGTTAAACTAAAATTGCAAAGCGCATGGCTTTTCCTTCCTCAACAACTATATAAAAGAGACAAGTTGTGTTTAACACCTATATAATTGTATTGGATTTGTCCCAGGTCAAAACGCCCCTGGTATAGTCTTAATTGTTTGCCACATGCAACCATTAAGGATAAAGAAAACAACATACAGAGTTATAAAGATAATTGTCTTCAAAGCACTGGGATAATCCTGGAAATCTTTTACATATCCCCACTGTACCACTGTGCATGGTGCCTCAAAATTAAATGTGTTTCAGTATTAATAAAAAGTCCGAAGTTTTTATGTACTAATCAGTTATACTAAAACTATCTCATATGCTCTCTGCCAAGGTTCTAAAGTTTTTGTTGTAAGATCACTTCAGAGTTTGAATCTCCATATGGTTGAAAATCTTAATAGTTAATTAGTATGTTTTCAATGATGCTTAAAATCTCTTGAAGAATACCTAAGGCCATAGGCCATGACTTCTTGTTTTCAAATTTTGCAGTATTTCTCTCCTGTTCTGCTTGTGTGTGTGTGAATGAAAAATCCAATTATTGTTCCCCATAGAAAAAGGGAAAGGAAAATTTTAAGGCATTATGTGCTTTAAGATACAATAGAATCAATTGAAGGAATGGATCCAACCAAAGAAAAAAATGAATATTTCTTTAGATGAATACTACCTGACTGGTCTGGAAGGAACTTTGTAAAGTGTTGTCTGTGAATGAAGGAACAGCTCTTACACTATCAAGATTGTGACAGTGACTATAACAGTGCCTCATTACTACATAATTGTTGGCTCTAGTTGGGAAAATTTGTTTGCTGTTTGAGTTCTGAGTTGCTTATTCATTCTTTAATTTATAGATGACTGAGTTTCTGCAATAAACTTTATTATCAGCTAACTAGTCTTGCTGCTTAGTTGATAGGCATTAGCTCATTGTGTCTGAAACTGATGCTTCTTTGCAATCTTGCATATTGTTATGGTCAAGTTGGCACAAGCAGTACATGCTTTTGAGAAACTTCAGTGGAAAGTGACAGGTGATACAAAATAATATAAACATAGCTGGAGATAATTACAACAGCATAAAGAAACCCAAAAGGAATTGCTCTTTGTCCATTAATCACATCATATTTGGAGCTGAATTCAGCACACTACTTTCAAGTTTGAGGATTGGATGAACAAATCATTGCCATTTCATATAAGCAACATCAATAATCTGGCAACTAGTAAAAAAATCTAAAAATTTACAATTATGGATAGATTTTAGCACTGAAATCAAATCTAACCCCTATCTGCACGCATAACCTTTTAATTTAGACAAAAGCCATGGTACCTTTTTTTATTTTACTGTAATTGCATGTAACTGTGAAAGTAATGCTCTCAGCAAGACCTCGAAGCCATTAATAATCTCATCTAAGCTGACTAAGCAGCTTCGTCTTCCTTCTCTGTTTCTTGGCTCCATCAATTATCAACCCATGTCTCTTGGATGAGCATCAACCAGTACCTCCTTAGATTTCTCTTTCTTGGACAATTTCTGAAACTTTAGCAAAGATGGATCCCAGTTCTCTGCTCATCAAGATCTACCTTTGCAATTACTGATGGCTCAGGTTAGGTGGTAGTTGGCCATTTGGGAAGCTTCCGAAATGTTTTGTGGCATTGGTGTATGAGCATACAAATGGTTTTGATAACTGATACTGATTCTCTGATTGTGCATTATGTTTATTTTGATGGGTCTCACTAGTTATTTATACTATTTTAAAACTTAGCCAGAGTTGTAATGACCAGTCCCAAAATTTCACTAAAATTTAAATTTTTTTGATTTTGGATTTAAGGAATACAAGGGAGGTAGAGTTGTGAGACCCAGATAATGTTTCTAAACTAATTTGGAGACAATAATAATTTTAGTGCTTGATTTGAATGATTTGAGGTTGTAAGGATTTTTGGGTGAATTATTTAAAGATTTGGATGATTAAGCCCTTAATGAGAAAGTTGGTTTCCAAAAAGAATCAATCGTCCAAATCTTTAAATATTATATATATATATATATATATATACACACACACACATATGAAGCGCATTATGAATATTTTACATGAAAATGAGTTAGAAAAGTAAATTTTAGGAGGGGGTTTAAAAAAACTTATTTGATATTAAAATGGATTTTTCAATTAGATTACCCTTATAAGTACCTCTCTAAGAGAAGAATGAAATAATTCTGTTCTCTGAATCTGCACAAATGAATTCACCACACCATCCATCCTGTGATAGCAAGGTACAAAATTGGCTGAATTTGCAAATCACTTGGTGATTAGCCGCAAACTTTCATTCCCTCCCTCATTTGGTGCTCTACAAATCACTTTTATAATTAAGGAGCAAAGTAATAACTCACGACACTAATATTAGGCAATTTTTTACCTCCTTGCCTTTCCTCTTTGCCCTTTTTTACCGAATCTACGAAAAACTGTCAGTTCATGAACTCGAGCCTTTTTCTGCCTCTCCTTCCTAACTTGTTCCAAGTCTTTGATTTCCGAACACACATGAGCATTAGGCACAGATTGCAGCTTCTTGCCTCCCCTAAACTTGCCCTTTTGTCCCTGCCATCGATGGTCACCTGCAAAATAGACATGCATGCCCGTAATATACAAGATCCCTCTAATCAATCAGCTTTTATAACAAGTAACCTTCATCACAACCAAAAAAAAAAAATATAATTACAAATGGAATTGCGACAATAGACCTTCACCAGTGCAACAACTAGAATGATGCATACAAATTTTATATTTCAACATCACCAGCAAATTAGCAAGTGCACAGTTTACATTGACTTTCACACTTGCTAAATCTTTTGTGTATAGCTGTATGCCAGGAGGCCTATTCCAGTTTAGCAGCAAGCATACATAACTAGGAAGGCACCAAAACTTAAAACAAGGAGAAAGAAAAAAAATATATATATATATATTAAAAGAAAATGGGAACTGAAGACGATGGGTGTACAGCTATTAGAAAACAAATAACAGTATAAAATCAGCAACGCATTGGTGGAAAATTGGAATGCTGATATCAACTCTGATTTATCAAACACTTACCAAGGAAAACATGGTGTAAGTTGCAATCAATGACATTTCCTCAGTAAAAAAATCTTAACTGAAGCATCATTCTATTTTAAAACTACACAATATAATCACTTACTGTGGCTCAGGCCCCTAATGGCATTTACCCAATCATTATAGGTAGCTAATGAGTCATTATTTTTTAATTCTTTTTAAGAAATCACTGAGAAATATATATTAAATAAGTATTTGCATGATGACCTTATTCCCCAACTTTTACTCAGATGAAGTGTTAAGGCTGTTATATTAAGAGACTAAGAGATTCTTTTATACAGTAAGAAACAAAAAAAAACTTGGGGCAGGAGGATTTTGAATAAAATAATGCATTTGATAACTTCCACATGAACTACTGGAAGAAACCCTTTGAGCAGAATGAATCCCTACATGTGGGTCCCCACCCAATTTTGGATAGTTTAATACAACAACAAAATTATGTAAAGATAAAAATAAAAATAAATCAAATTTAAGAGAAAGAAGGGCAAAGAAAATAAATTTCTGAAAGAGAGTATTACCTGTGGCTTCCCCAACATTCCCTTCACTAGTTGATCCTTTGAGAGATACTTTATTGTGTGAACGTTCTTTCCACTTCTTGTATAACCCAGTTTTCTCAAGTTTTGCTTTTGCACCACTCTCTGTCTTTATCTATACACCATAAAAATATAGCATAAAAAATTATGATCTATCCGAGAAGCAAACAATAGTTTTTGCAGGCTAGCATCCAGAAAATACAATGAAATAATCTACCTAAGAAATAGGAATAAATAACAAGGAGAATAAGATTGTTGTTGTGGTTTTTGGCTTATTCTAGAATTTCCTATGAGGATTGAGGAATTCCATATAGTACTTGCAGGTAGGGGAGATATAGGAATGGATAAGGGGGAAAGTTTTTTCTTATCCAATTTTTTAAATGGGTGCTAGGTTGTAAGGTCAATTTCAGTAGTTACAAATGTTTTAAAAGTGATGTCAACCTTTTACTGGCAGTGAATCTATGGAGTGGTAGGAAACCAAAACCAAACCTTAAGTAGTCTCTAGAGTCAATAATGCGCTAACCATAGGAGAATTTAGTGTATTAACTCAAAAATAATATCACCATAGTATGTCGTTTTATAATATAAATGTTTAACAATAGATTTACAACTCAAAATGAGTGTTGAGTTAAACACTCCTTCACAACTCTACTCCCTTGAATCTATGTTCTGCCATAACATTTCCAGAAACCTAACAATTTAAATTCAATAGCCCCAAACCCAACAAAACCCAAAATATTCTTATACAACTTATTGCTTCAACTTTACTTAGTATTGAAAACCATAAAAACGATGTTTGTTTGATAGATAGTTAATAATTGTTAATGATGAGGTTAAAAATAATAATAAAGGTAGTGAAAATAATAAATTATAAGTCCTACAATAATATTATGCATGTGATAGAGATATAATCTAATAACGATAAATTGTTTTCTAGAAAGCCATTGATTAGTCCTTGTAGCATTCACCAGAAATTCTGAAGCATATCATATGGATCCGCCACACAACCAACACTAATAATTTATTATTTAATTTTAGTTTTTGCACAAGAAATATAACCTAACATAAACCAAAAGCTCCTACTACACCCAAAAATTTATTTGAAAGCATAAAAAAGACTTAGAAGTCAGTTAATCTCAGGCCCATGATGTAGAATTTTTCATTAAAAACTAAGAAGCTCCCCTTCAGTTTTATAAAAACTTGGAAAAGACAATCTTCTACCATATAAATATAGATGCAATACAATTTTCAGAAACCAAATGCCAATTAATACAAGGAACTATACCATAAGTTTCAAAAGAAAACAGAAGTAAAATAATTATGGATGTCAAAGTAAGCAATAAAAAAATACCTTGCCACTAGCAGTCACACGTTCACCATTATTTAACTTGATGTACTTTTTCCTCCTCTGCCACCCATCAGTTTCACAAGGTTAAGAGAAAAATAGTTAAAGCAAATAACAATAAAAAAACAATATTAAGTTCAGAGTACCTTATCCCAATGATATACAGACTTCTGTCTCTTCATGCCCACATTATCATCTGCAACTAAATCTAGAACAGCAGCTTCCAACCTATAAAAGACAAATGGCGTCAATTGTTTCCCACACCATAAGAGAATACAATACTGCATTATCTAATATTGACAAAAATAATCGAGCCACCTCAGCTAATAAAACTTGGGTTGACAGTGAGGACTCTTCCACACAGACTTGGGGGTACGGGAGGAAGATATTACTGTCCTCCCACCCCAACCTCCACATAAGCACACTCAGGAATGTGAGAGAGAGAGAGAGAGAGAGAGATTGGCAATTGCACGATGCCAGAAAAACTGAGTATACATGACATTGAATTGTCAAAGCACTTCCATACAAATACACACCACAAACTGCCCCTCCTCCCCACCCCACCCACAATAAGATTTTATTATTTACAGCATTACTTAAAGACCAATACCATAAGCCGAGTTAAAAATTAATTAAATCAATTTCAATGAAGCTACAGTAGAATAAATATTACCAATTTGAGTTGAAGTCGTCCTTCGCTCTTACTGAGAGTCCTGCTTCAGTATGCTGGACAACAATACAAAGATATATTAGTCTACAAGGTTAGCCAGATTCCAACTTTCGTGATCCAAAAATCTACAGCACAACTTAACACAACTATTTGCTGTTACAATTATTGGCAATTTAAAATCATGTTGGAAGGTTCGTTCGTTTGGGCAGGTTATCAAGGAATTTGAACTGTACGGTGGCAGATTTGGTGGTTGAATTCATCGGGAGTAGGTTGGAATCTTGGGCTTAGAAGAGATCTTCGTGAAAGAGAAATTGAGGAATTTGCTGCTCTTATGGTAGTATCGGCAAATGCTCATTTGGTGGATGGAAGTCAAGATAGAAGAAGATGGAAGTTGGAGGGTTCTGGGTCCTTTTCTTGCAAATCTTATTTTAAGTTTCTGTGTGAAAGGGGACATCCTGTTATTTTCGAGCTTGCAAATTTTATTTGGAAATCACATGCCCCTCCTAAAGTCTGTGTTCTGGCATGGTTATTGCCCAGGGGAAGCTAAATACGGCTGATATGCTTCAAATTAGAAGACCTCGTTCATGTTTGTGTCCTCATTGGTGTGTTCTTTGTAGAAAGGAATTTGAATCGGGCAACCATCGGTTTTTGTACTGCCCTTTTGCTGTGGGTTTATGGGGTCTTTTGTTTGGAGCTGCTGGTCGTAGTTGGGATTACCCACAGTCAGTTTCTTCATTGTTTCGTGAAAAAGAGGTGGTTTTTGGGTGAAAGGGAAGGAAGGCAAAGGTTCTGTGGTCTTGTGGTGTGTTGGCAGTGATATGGGTAATATGGTGGGAGAGAAATCGAAGAATTTTTGAAGATTTTAAGGCGAATAATGTGGAGTATTCCTGGGAAAATGTTAGATTTTGGGCGTCTTTATGGTCCTCAGTCTCTCCAGTTTTTAGAGACTTTTCAGTTTCATTAATTTTGTTGGATTGGAAAGCTGCAGTTGGGTAGGGAGATTTTGGGGTTGGGCTCGTGTTGTTGTGATGGTGCTAGCGTGTTTTCTGTCTTTGCTGTATTTTTTCAGCTTTTGGTTGGTTGGCGGACATCTTGTTCACTGTTTGGCATGTATGGTCTGTTTGTTTTTTTGTTAATGAAAGTTTGTTTCTTATCGAAAAAAAAAATGTTGAAAGATTTTATACTGGAATATAGCAGCATAATTATAAAAGTTAGATGACCTACATGATTAGTTGGTACTGAACTTATAAAGTATTCCTCATCCTTGAAGCTTTTTGCCTTTCGCTTAGAGCCTGAAAATTCTAACACGCAAAATAAAACAAAATAGTATTAATAATCCACAAAACCACTCAGCAAACATGCATAAAATGCATTGGANAAAAAAAAAAAAAAAAAAAAAAAAAAAAAGCTAAATGATCCCCAACAAGTTTAAAAAATGAGGGTTAAATGACAATTAAGGAGTATGTTAAAAAGAAAATTAAACGACTGTCTTAATTTCAAAGGCAGTGGCTTTCTTTTTCCCCTTTCTGCTTTAACTTAAGATGGATTCCCGACCCCAGTCCATTTTCCTATGATCCTATCTTGCCTCTGTCCTTTTTTTTTTTTTGGTAGATAAGTTCATTTGTTTCCCTACCAAAATAAAAATTAGAAAGAAGCGAGAAAATCCTAAAATCTTAAAAGAGTTGGGATGACAAGGAAGATAATAGACTTTTCACATGTTCTAAACTTATTTTCCTTTGAAGTAAGTTCCTTTTTCATTAAAAATCACAATGTAATCAAACTTTCCTCCAAAACAGTTAAATTACTAGAAAGTCTAAAACAATAAATTTTAGGCTTTTTTGCACAAATACCACCCAGACTATAGGGGATGTGCTCCCATACCACCCATTAAAAAAAATTAATTTACTATATGCCACCCAATCTTATCAATATGTGACAATGTGCCACCTACCATCGACGATTTCTGTTAAATAATCTGGTAACTTCAAGGGTTTTTTGGTCCAATTCATGTCATAGAGCATTTAAAAATCTTAATAACAAAGTGATTTTATATGCACCCACCCAATTTGCTAACTTAACCCTCCTACACTTATTTAATAAATATATAAAATTTAATGTTTAATCACATAAAAAATAAAAAACATTAAAACAGTGAACAAATTACAGA
>QANT01009340.1:0-29365 GCA_003254885.1 Purshia tridentata | reverse complement strand
GCAATGCAAATATAATATAAAACTATCTAAGTTGGGCCCTACAAAATCATTAATTATCCATTCATTATCGATACTATTAAAGAATTCTCTGTCAATGTGAATGATCAATTAGTACGAAACTTAGACTTTATTTTATTTCGAAGTCGATTTTTAATAAGCCTCATAAATGAAAATATCGTTTTGTTATTGCTATAGAAACATAAAGAGTCAATACCAAACGAATTAATCTATCAATTAAGTAGTAATCTTCTGCAAATCATGTTTTCACTAATCGTGGACTAAAGTAGTAATGGAATCAATATTCTTCAAGTTCAATGAGGATCCACTAATTATAAAATCTCAATTATAATTCAATGCATACAACTCAGATGTGGTGAAGTCTTGAGGATATAATTTCTCAACAAAGCTATATATATCATCAACATTATAATTAGAAGATGCACAAATAGGAAATTAATCATTTAATGTTGATATATGTGATTTTGCTAATCAATTTTCTATTAAATTATAACGTTTTTCCTAAGGAAAATTTTTACAAATAGACCAAATTAATTTTAAAATGACTTTTTTAGACCATTTAAACATTTTTAGACTTTTTTAGTTCTTTGGCACAAAATGGGACAAAAATACCCCCACCCCATTGCAAGGCTTGTACAAATAATATACAAACAGTGGAGAGGTTGTGGACAAACCAAGAATAGTATAGTCCTACAACACGACTTAACGTATCCACCATTTGTCCACTGCTTTTACACCATTTGTACAGGCCTTATAAATAGGCAGTACAAATAGACTCAACTCCTTCAAGTACATATGGTGTACAAACAATAGACAGGTTGTGGATAAACAAAGGACAGTATAGTCTTACAACATGAGTTAACGTATCCACCATTTGTCCACTGCCTGTACACCATTTGTACAAGCCTTGTAATGGGGTGGGGGTATTTTTGTCATATTTTGTATCAAAGAGCTAAAAAAGTCCAAAAATATTTGAATAGTCTAAAAAATTCATTTTGAAATTAATTTGGTTTATTTGTGAAAATTTTCCTTTCCTAACTTTCCATTTTGCCATCAATTAAAAAAAAACAGATATTTTTAAAGAGGAATGCTATCCACCTTCTCTTTCCACCTTCTCCACCTACCTTCTCCTTTATTATTCACATTTTAAAATGTATTTTTACGATCTGAACCGCTCATATTTTAGATAATTATTTGAAGATTATCTTTGCAAACAATTAAATAAATCGAAAATTGTTTAATCATGTAATTGTTATAAAGAAATTAACAGTGAATCAAATTGTTACCAAAACCGTCTGTTTATTTTATCATAGTTACATAATCAAACGATTTTCGATTTGATTGATTTTTTGTAGAGATGATCTTCATTGTTAAATCTAATAAATGAACGGTTCTGATTATCAATTTACGATATGAAATTAGAATAATAAAAGAGAAAATGAGTAGAGAAGGTGGATTTTGTGAAGGTGGATAGCATTCCCTATTTTTAAAAACTGAATAATTATTATTTGAAGAAATTACAAAATAGTCCACTTATTATTCGCTATGTCTCATTTTGGTACACAAATTTTTTTAAGTTATATATTGGTCCAGTAATTGTCTATTTGTTCTATTTTGATCCAAAATGAACAATTTTATCTCTTAAAGTTAATTTATTCATACAAAATTGAGGGGCAAAATTTTCTAATTTTATCCAATTTAGATCAAAATGAAACTTTCAAATAATTCGTAGACCAATATAGCAGTGATAGCACTTAAAAATTTCTGAACTAAAACGAGACATAAGTGGATTATTTATGTAATTAACTCTTATTATTTTTACACCCAGTAGTCCAGTCCTAGATTGCTAGTAGGCTCAACGAACCCGCAGTCTTTGTCTTCTTCAGGTGTGCCATTCTCTCTACCTCTCTCTGTTTATCTTCTGTTCATCAGCTACTAAAGTTTAGGCTTTCTTCTTTGCCAATCATATTTATCTCCAATGAGTCCCAACTTTTAATTTTCCCAATTTCTATGTCATTAAGCTACCCAATCGATGAATTCTACGACCCAGAAAAAATGAAAACCAACTTCTGCAATTTTATATTTTGGGTGTGTAGTTTGTGATGTTTCTACTTGAATTGGCCATTGAAATACTTATGTATGTGCAATAAACTATTACAGGAAGATGTAAGTAATTCTAGGATGTGTCTGTCTGTTTTTCCAGCCTCTGTAAATGAAGCAAAGAGCTTCTCAAAGAACAAATTTTGAAAGGAGCATTTCACATAATTGACAGAGGAAATCAAAAGGAATTTTCTGCGGTGAGACGCAAAGAGAGACGCGCTCCGTATAGGCAATCGCGTACGAGAGCATGAGATAATTGACACGTGTGCGGTGACACCAAATGCATCCGCTTAAGCTCTCACCTTTGCTCTGATATCTCTCATTCTCTCTTATCCTCCTCACGTTGCAATGGAGGTGTCGGTACTCGGCGTTGGTGCCCAACATGTCCTTTGCAGCCCCTCACGCATTTCTCTTCCTTTTACTTTCTCTGTAACCCCTCGTAGCCCAAGAGCTAAGAATTCTCATTTCTGCTGTGCTACAACTCTTGTCAAGGAACCTCCTGCGGAGCCTCCCAACAATGGCGGAAGGAGGGTCCCAAAACCTCCTCACTCCAGGCAATACTTAACTAGACAGTCTGCTATTCTTGAAGTCCAACAGTCCTCTGACTTGGACTCAGCTCTTACAAGGTACTTTCCGTTTCTTACTTTTAACATGAACCATTTGATATTTCTTTCCTTTTATGTGTTTATTTGACTTTTACCTTTTTGCACATTTATTTTTTGAATTTTCTAACTGACTACTGAATTATAAAATCCATTAGAATCTGGTTTTGTAATTGTTTGACTGTTAGCTTGTTTTGTTTGAATTGAATTTGAATTGGCTATGTTTTCTTGTGTTTTATTTTATTTTAATCTTTTTGACATATTTACAGATTTCTCTTCATGGGCTAAATTTTTTTATTGAAACTTGAACTGGGTTTTGCAATTAGTGACTGCATGATGTAGTATGATAATATTTTGGTCCAATTTGATGCTTGTGATGTATGAAGTGTTTATTTATTGGCCCTCCCAATTTGAATGTTACTCAGCAAAAAGTACTTTTCTTTTTTCACTGATATTTTGCAGTTTATTGTGGTGTTGAGATTCAGTCCATGTGATCTATAAATATAATAAGCTACTAGTTTTCCGTAATTCTAACTTAACTGGTGTTAAGGACATTGTACACTTTGCCAAAAAGATGTGCCATTATTATTTTAGAAGATGGTTGTAATGTGTCCTGAAATGGTATGTCTGATATTTGTCAATGTCGGCTAATTTTTTATCTTCATCTCATCTGATTATCATTTTATCTGCACTGTTGCACTTTTATTTCTTTGAATTAATACCGTGATTTAAAGTAATTGTTTGTTTTGTTAGTTTATACTAGAACATAATTGGAAATTATTATTTAAGGTTCGAAACCCTTTTTTCTTTGTGTCTATGATATCTACAATATGTATCTTATGGTTTCACAAAGACTCGCCCATGTGCAGTTTGTTTTTCTTTTTTCATTTTCCTGGAGGGCCTGCTAAATTTGCATATTACTAGCGTCTCCATACATGCTTGTCACATTCTATATTTGGAAGATGCCTGCCTCTTACATTATTCTAGAATTCTATTAGTAATATATATATGTGATATTCTTTGGTGAATTTATTTTACTTTTCTTATTGCTTCTTTAATTTATTCATAGATTTCTTTCATAACAGGTTAATTAGCAGCTTCACTTCATCTATTAAGCCAATGTTCTAGTGATGTAGCATAGCTAATCTGCAGTAAAATGATTATGTGATTATGTGTATGTTCCAATACAATCAATGAATTCCTTGATTAATTTTGGTTGAAGGAAAAAATATTTAATTTTAGACTTATTTATATAACCAGAATTTTAAAATTTTATAATGTTGTGTTTTCTTTATCCCTTCTTGAAGTAATCTTTTTGAAGCATGAAACATCTTGTCTGGTTATGTAGGTGTTACTCACATTAAATTTTCCCCCTCAGATTACGCGGGATTTTGAAGGTTCAAGACTTGAATGCCATAATACGCCATTTTGGGATGCTGAATAGATGGCATGATCTTTCCCAGGTGCTATGACTTGGAAAATTCTTAAGGCTATTATTATTATTATTATTATCATGATCACTATTTTATTTTTCAAATGTCTGTTTGGTTAAATCTGCCCCTTTATTACCTGTAATATTGTTTTAGCACCAGTATTAGATTTTGAAAGCCGTTCTTTGCAGTTCATCTTTAACTTCCAGTACTCAAGTCTCAAATTGTGTGTTAAGAAAAAACATGCCGATGGTCTCTCCCTCTCTCTCTCCCCTTCCTCCCCTTCTCCCTCCCTCCCTCCCTCCCTCCTTCTTTGCATGTTAGTGCTCATGGTTTACTGTTGGCCAAGCATAATATGTTAATTTTCTTTTCTCAGCTTTTTGAATAGTGTATCTAATTAAACACCTTATCGAGGTTCTCCTTCCAGTTGTTAATATTAAAATATGTTTGCAATTTTTGCAGCTCTTTGAATGGATGCAACAGACTGGAAATATTGTTGGCCAAGCATAATAGGTTAATTTTCTTTTCTCAGCTTTTTGAATAGTGTATCTAATTTAACACCTTATCGAGGTTCTCCTTCCAGTTGTTAATATTAAAATATGTTTGCAATTTTTTCAGCTCTTTGAATGGATGCAACAGACTGGAAATATTAGTGCATCATCCTATAGCAGCTATATAAAATTCATGGGAAAGAGCCTCAATCCTGTAAAGGCACTAGAAATATACAATAACATTAAAGATCAATCAATCAAAAAGAATGTTCACATATGCAATTCTGTTCTTGGTAGTCTGGTCAGGAGTGGCAAGTTTGATCGCAGCATTAAATTATTTGACCAGATGAAGCAGGATGGTTTAACACCAGATGCTGTTACATATAGTACGGTATGCATTTCAATGTACCATGTAATATTGGTTTCCTAAGCATTTCAAACAAAAGTTGCTTCTCATTGAGAAATGATAACAGGCAGTGGATGGCGTTGATTCTTGATCTGGGAGAATATTCAATAATGAAAATAAGCAAACTTAAATTACTATTTTTTGGGGAAAATAGACTTAGTTTTCTGTGTCATTTGATTCATCCTTTCAGTTATCCTTTCAGTTTTCATAAAGCAAACAGATTTGTAGATTATCAAATGGAACACAAAATGATTGCCAACTATTATAACTATCAAAATTAATAAATTAGAAGTTTTCATAAATGAATGAAATATAAAATTCTAACACCAACTAACACAGTACGTGGTAATTTTCTGAATAGCTTCTTGTTTTCTTCAAGTAAAACTGTTTTGTACTTATTTATTGCTATTTTGTATAAGAAAAAAAAGTGGTACACTTTTGCAATGACATTTCATACTCTCTGTCCCTATGAAGTAAGCAGATGAAAAATTATCAAAGAGAATAAAAAAAGATTGTGCTTTATATAATTAAATTAACATATTTAAATATTGGTTTCATCAATGAAATATGTAAAGTCCAACACCAGCTAGCAACAATAGATGCTAAGTTTCTGAACAGCCCCATGTTTTAGACTGTTCAATACTAATTGTCTTATTTATATATTCAACATTCATTATTATCTGCTATCATCCTCAGCTGCTTGCAGGTTGTAACAGAGTCAAACATGGTTATTCTAAGGCATTAGAACTTGTTCAAGAATTACAGCATAATGAGCTGGAGATGGACAGTGTAATTTATGGTGCACTATTAGCTGTCTGTGCTTCAAATAATAAATTGGAGGAAGCAGAAAGATATTTTAAGCAGATGAAGGATGAGGGTCATCTACCAAATGCATTCCATTTTAGCTCTTTGCTCAATGCTTACTCTATAAGTGGGAACTACAAAAAGGCTGATGATTTGGTTCAAGATATGAAATCTGCAGGGTTAGTACCTAATAAGGTTTGTTCATGTTTAACTACCATAATGATTACCTCTCTCGGAGATTTGAATGTTAGTAGTTTTTTTCCATTAATGATATGTCTAATTGGAAGAGTTATACACAAAGGGTTATATGAATGGGAAGCTTAGTATAATCATTTACATAAGCATTCTTTGAGATGCCTTGGATTTAGTAGAATAAAATACAGAACCACTCAATTTTCAGTTATTGTCATTCTCTAAAAAGTCTCATATAAACTTCAAAAGAGGCATAGCCACTTGAAGATGTTAGGTATATTAATCTTTTTAGTTCTAACTGGAGATGAGGGTACCTTGTTGGTATACTTACTCCTTCACACATACATGGTACTGAAGGTCAGAATTAGTTTTTTTTTTTTTTTAAAGAAAAATTAGATTTCAGGAATTAATTATATTTTTGGGAAAGTGAATTTAAGAATTAATTACTTATAACTATTTATAAATGCTTAGGCTTTAAACTATTAGAGGTTAACTATTATGTTACTTTAACTTATTCTTTTGGGCGTTTTGTTTTGAATAAGGTTTCAGACTTTGGCATATTTACTTGATAATAAAGAAAGCTGAGTTTAATCCCCTGGGGCTAGTCCATGTGTGAGAGAAAGGGAAAATGGTTAGGATAATGATAGATCATGGGGAGAAGAATACTGAGTTTCTCTTAATTTTCTTATTCTAGTTTCTTCTCCTTCCCCTTCTTCTCTTCTTCTTCTTCCACTCCTTATTGCTCTTTATCTCCCCTTGCATTATCAATTGGAATTATAGCCTACTTCAATTCATTATTATTGTAGCTACCACCAGCATCTAAAATCCTTAACTGGCCTACTTCTTTGGTCAGTAAGATATAACTTATAAGAGATTAGTTCCCTTGAGCATCTTTGTTATATTTTGTTTTGTTAGTCATTATACACAAGATGCCAATGCCTAAATTTTCTAAACAGGTTTGGGCTGTTGGCCTAGTTGGTATCCACATCTCTCCCCTAGAAAGGATGTCCCAAGTTTAAATCCTCTCTCCATTAAGTGTTGTATATAATTAACAAGATATCCAGGTTTGGGTAAACATGATATTCCTGAATTAATGTAGTATGCCATAATAAAGTTTGTTGGTTTATCACTATTCCCAATGGCTTGAGCTATTAAGATGTGTGGGCCAACAAGTATTGTATATTCTAACTGTCGCCTATACCTGCAATCTGACAGTAGCATTTGTCAGTTCATTCTATGGACCGATACAATTTTGCTTATGTTTTAGGTAATATCAATCAATGTGGTTAAAATTTTGTTTAGATGCTTGGTAAGGTCTGGTTTACAAATGGTAACATAACTGCTGCTTATTTTATTAGTAAATTTTATGGGCAGCCTTGTACCTACCAATATCCTGAGCTGGCCAACCTATTTATTGTTTGCCAAATTTTGGTGTAGCTTTTATGACTTCAATGATAATGTATCATCCTGTTCATAATGCAAATGCTTGCAGGTTATTTTGACAACTTTATTGAAGGTTTATGTCAGAGGAGGGTTGTTCGAAAAATCAAGAGAATTATTAGCTGAACTGGAAGCTTTGGGCTATGCAGAAGATGAGGTACACTATGATCTTTACCTCTAAGTTGTGAGTTTAAAAATCCAAGATTTATCTTTGTTGTCATTTGTATGATTTGCTCTTTGGAAAAGTGCTTCAGAGCCAAATGGGGTAGCTTATGAAATCTCAAAATTATGTAATCTTCACGAGTTCATCTATTACGTTAAATAAGGAACTAACAAGTACAAAATTATGCCAACAAAATGTTTTGATGTTCAAATACTATTATATTAATCTCTTTTAAGTACCATTTGTAAGAGTTTGATTCCACTCCCTCTTGAAACCTCTATTTTCCTGCTTGAACAGATGGCATTAACTTTTCTCTCATTGCCTTTAACTTTATTCCATTCAATCATTTACGAAAATTACTCTTAAAATACATTGAATAAAATGCTATTTTGGTATGATATTAATGTATATTTTCTCAATAAAATTTGTTTCTTTTTCAAAAAAATTTTCAGTATCTTACGCGTCAAACGCCATGTGCTTTCAAATTAGTGACACTACCAAGTAATCTTTATTTGGTTTATAGCAATTTAACGCATGCTTGTCAAATAATGGACCGGCATAATGTGAAAATCTAGCTCTTGTAATCTTTATTTGGTTTTAAGCAATTTAACGCATGCTTGTCAAATAATGGACCGGCATAATGTGAAAATCTAGCTCTTGATGTATAACTTCTGGGAACTTCATTTCTTTAGTTTTTGGGTTTGTAAGATTTGCTCCTATCGCTTTTGATGTGTGTGTTTTCTTGGAAGATTGGTACAAATTTATTTAAGCTTCATTAGCTGCATTCTCTTAGTTGTCTCTTTTATTATTTTCATTTTATTTTATTGTTTTTGTTATGTGTTTCCCTCATCAAATTAACTCTATTTGTAGATGCCTTACTGTTTATTGATGGATGCCCTTGCTAAGGCTGGGCGTATACATGATGCTAAATTGGTTTTTGAAGAAATGAAGGAGAAATCCGTCCGATCGGGTATGTTTTATTATAGATAAATCCTCAAAAAGCTTTCCTGTTATTTTAAATATTCATATTGTTAATTGACACACAATTCACTGAAAGCCTCAGGGCAAATTGGATTATGCATTTTTGTAAAGTAAGTATAGGTTATGAACTAATCTAATGATGCCATTTATTGTGTATAAATTTCCACTCACAGTTGAAGATTAAATTAAATCCTTGAATTTAAATAAGGTCTTCATAAATGATATCTGCAAAATACTTGCTATTAATACCCTCAGTAACAAAAAACTTGTGCATGAATCCCTACTCTGTAGAAATAAGTAATGTCTGCAAGCAGTGTAAATATTTTTGGAGGTTGGAGAGATACTTAGTTTGAATTTCTTTTTTGAAGAATTTTTCTTCTTATGCAGAAGTCTAATTTTTTGTCTTCAGTGCTGAAAATTTATGATATTTTTCCCGCTTGCAAGCAGTGTAAATATTTTTGGAGCTTGGAGAGATACTTAGTTTGAATTTTTCTTTTTTGAAGAATTTTTCTTCCTATGCAGAAGTCTAATTTTCTGTGTTCAGTGCTGAAAGTTTCTGATTTTTTCCCACTTGCAGATGGCTATTCATACAGTATCATGATTTCAGCTTTTTGTCGAGGTGGGCTTCTGGAAGATGCAAAGCAGTTGGCTAAGGATTTTGAAGGAACTCATGACAGATATGATTTGGTTATGTTGAATACAATGATATGTGCATATTGCAGAGCAGGTGAAATGGATAGTGTAATGGAAATGCTGAGAAAAATGGATGAATTAAAAATCACTCCTGATTATAATACCTTTCATATCCTTATAAAATATTTCTGTAAGGAGAAGTTATATTTGCTTGCTTATCAGACCATGGAGGACATGCACAACAAAGGCTACCAACCAGATGAGGTATTATGTTATTCATCGTCCTGAGTATTCTTGTTGAACGCAGCCATTTTACTTTCATTCTCTTCAATAAAAGAAAGAAAACAAATAACCAGCCTCAAAATTTGAACATAATATGACTGTAGGAATTCTAATGTCTGTAGTACCTAGCGAGGTTACTTGTTTATTTTGAAAGTAAAACATCAGAATTCTTATAGTGCAAAGATGATGCATTGACACAGTTGTGGTACCTTGTAATAAGAATTGACGAGCTAACTCCAATGCAACAATGTGCTTTATTGCAGGAACTTTGTTCCTCCTTAATGTTTCTTCTTGGTAAGATAAGAGCATATTCAGAAGCATACTCTGTTTACAATATGCTGAGATATAGCAAGCGAACAATGTGCAGGGCCCTTCATGAGAAGATTCTGCATATTTTAGTAGCAGGACGGCTTCTCAAAGATGCTTATATAGTAGTCAAGGTTAGCTTTATTTTTCTAAATATAATTTTATTTTTGCATAGCTTGCAACATTTTGTCGTAGGTATTCTTTTTTCTTGTCAGGACAATGCAGGGTCAATTTCTAAGCCTGCTGTTAAAAAGTTTGCAACTGTATTTATGAAGTTGGGAAACATCAACTTGATAAATGATGTTTTGAAGGCAATTGATGGTTCTGGCTGCAATATTGATCAGGTAAATGATTATGTGTGTCAATATGTTGCTTCAGAAAGTTTATACCCTTTTTTTTCCCCTACAAGCAGCTTGCTTCTGAGTTTCAGATGCTAGGCATGCATATTTAGAACAAGGATGAGGCATGGACATTTGTGGTAGTGTGGGTGAGTTATCAAGCCATGCTTCGCTGCAAAAATAGGTAGAGGCACTCAACGGTGCCCATGTGTTTCTGAGGGAAGGGAGAGGGAGAGGGGCAAAGCTCCTTTTTTTGTCTTTTTTGAGTTTTGCTTTTTTTTTTTTTTTTTTTTTTTTTTTTTTTTTTTTTTTTTTCTCATGGGTAAAATTAGATTATAAAATTCAGAAAAATCTGGACATAGAGCAATATAGGGATCTAAATAGCCTCACTAATAATTAATAGGCATATTTCACAATAAACATATGTATTTGGATGTGGTTTCTTTGTTTTCTCTGATAGATCCCTCTACTAAAAAGAGAATAAAAAAATTAAAGAGCAAGAAAAGCTAAACTCTCGTAATGTCACATGCCACAAAATAAGTTAAAAACAAAAGATGAAAAATACTCTTCTTGAGTACATTACGTTGTGCAGGTGCAATGTTTAGGATTGACTTGAAGATTATGGATTATTTTGTAACTACCAAGTTGATGTTTAGTTCGAAGCAATGAGATGAAATGGAATGGAATCATTCCTATGGAATGACCATTCCATTGTTTAGTTCACACATGAAGTTTGAAATGAGCATTCTCGTTTCCCCAAAACAATGGAATGCCTATTCTCAACATGTTAGGAATGCCCATTCCCAAGACGGTAAGAAATCCCATTCTTAAGAGGCTAAGACATTAGGAGTGCCCATTCCCAACACTTAGGAATGTGCATTCCATTCATATAATTCACTTGAGCTCAGGACCTCAAGTCCCAAACTTTGATGGGGACCTTAGAATGGGACATATGACAGTGGATGTTGGACATAGGACCACGACCTGATACCAGGACCCACACTCGAGACCAGAGCTTGAACCTAAAACTTTGGCCCAAGACTTGGTATGTTGGACACTGAACTCGAGATTGGGACTTGGTCTCTAAAACTTGAACACAAGATCTAGGATATGGGTCTGAGCCATGAGATCTAGTGTCAAGACCCATGACCTCGAACCTCGGATCGGGGACCTTGGACCCATGGCCTAGGATCCAAGAGTCAAGACCTGTGACTCTGGATTGGGACTCAGGGTTTTGGGCAAGACTTGTCAACCAAGACGCCGAGTCCATGACTTGTGACGTATGTACCAAAGCGCTGAACTGGGGACCCTGGAACCTCAGACTCGGGATCATCAAGTCGAACTTAGAAGCCCAGGTTGTGGAACTTGTTCTATGAACCACATTTTTATTTCTGTTGCCTTGTGATAATTATTGCTTATATTTTGGTTTTTTTTTTTTTCCCAAAATAGTTTATATTTGATTCCATTCTGATGGTTATCCAAAAAATAGAATGGCATCCATAGTTGATTCCAATCTTGATTTCCATTTTCAACCGAACAATGAAATCGATACCATTCCATACTTGTGGCATCCCCATTCCTATTGCATTCCATTGTAGCAACCAAACAACACCAAAGAGCAATATAGGGTTGGGCATATACTTCATTGTGTCACTTGCATGTGGTCCCTAGGCACTTAATAACTACTCACACATGCATATGCACACACTCATGATATTGAAAAAGTAACATGATATGAAGATTAGAATTAAGTTACCAACCAGCTTGTAGGTTCCCAAGAGGAAAGGGTGAACTTCCCTTGGTCCTAGCTCTAAGCATCCAAGTACCAATTGTTCATAGTTTCTTCTTGTTCCACTTCATTAGATGAACTTGTGTTCACGTTTTTAGAATTAAGTTACCAACCAGCTTGTAGGTTCCCGAGAGGAAAGGGTGAACTTCCCTTGGTCCTAGCTCTAAGCATCCAAGTACCAATTGTTCATAGTTTCTTCATGTTCCACTTCATTAGATGAACTTGTGTTCACGTTCCAAGTCATCATACTTATCAGTTATCACAGATAATTCATGGTTGTTCCCCTCTTGGAACCCGGAAAATTCTAGTGAACATGTTGATTAGTGAAGGGGTTGTCTTGGAGCTATATATTCATGTTTGTTCTCCTTTCTTAATTTTTCAGTTCTATAACTTATCTTTCCACTCTTATGGTAGATTATATTCAATGGAAGCTTTTTATCAACCTCTTCTTTGATTTATTTTTTTATTATTGGGGAATATACAAGAGAGACACTTTGTAGAAACTAGTGGCGAAAATTTAAAGAAGTACTGAATGGATATTTAGGTAAAAGAATGGATGTAAAATCCTCAATGGATATTTAGGTAAAAGAATGGATGTAAAATCCTCAATAGAAGCTTTTCATTTATCTCTTAAGCCTCAGTTTTGACTTTCAGAAATCATAGCTCAGCATCCTTCTTGCATTCCACAGGGATTATTTGAGATGGCCATATCACGCTATATTTCACACCCTGAGAAGAAGGAATTGCTTCTGCAAATGCTACAGTGGATGCCGGGACAAGGTTATGTTGTTGATTCACCTACAAGAAACCTAATACTGAAAAACTCTCACCTATTTGGTCGCCAACAAATTGCGGAGATACTCTCGAAGCAGCACATGATCTCAAAAGCTTCAAAATCTTGTAAGAAGGATAACTGAGTGAAAACTGTGGAATTCCAGGTACCTTCATCGTGGCCTGACTATATATGAGAAGTGCAATTTAATACTTAAAGGTTGACACTGCTAGTGTAACATGTCTTTCACATTTATGAGTCGGTTGTTTGGTGTATTTGTAACGCTTCCTTCTTTATCTTATTTTGGCAGATCCCAGTGTTCAGTGCAAGAATTGAATTATGCTAATTGTATACCTTAAGTGCATGCAATCAGATATTGGAATTCTGTTCTAATTCTTTTGCAATATGAATCGACATACTTTTTTGTAATCTTTGACTACTGAATGGGCAATAGTGATTATAATAAACTCAGTTTTGCAGGAATATGTTTTCTGTTTTCTTTTACTATGTTTTAACCATATTATTTTCTTAAATGAGGTGATGCATTGGGCATTTGGATGGCTAGGATTTTTTGCTGATTTCTCTAGATTCTAAATGTAATAAATGAATCAACATACCTAGAGCTCATATACGTTGGTGCTGGTAGCAGTCTTGGGGAAAAATTTGGTCAGAATTTTGCTATCACAGGCTCCTTCTCCCAACTTTGATGAAGACAGAATTGGGTGCTAGGGACTTCACCATATAACTTAAAGCAGGCTGTCAGCTTTCAAGGATAGAAATGTTGATTGTCAAATCTTGATGAAGGAGTTTGTGTCATTATACGTTGGAATAGGCTAATACTTCATTTAATTTTGGGTACGAATGTCCTGGGAATGGTATTTGATATTGAAAACGTAAAACATTACCCATTAATAAGCTTTAGTCAGTTGCATGCTTGCTCATGACTTTGAGATCGCTTATACATTTTTTCTCTTGCTAGGAAACACTGTCGTTTAAACATGCTATTCTCTTTCCAAGGAAATGAGTATTAAACCGGTAATGCAAGTCATTCCACCTCAGCTAGATCAATGTGGAAAAGGAACAACAGGTCCTCAGAGTAAAGTAGGGAAGGAACTGAACATCAGGAAAGATAATGACGAGAACTTACCTGTTGCTAACCTAGAAATCTCATGGCCTCGGATGATGGCAAAGCTTTTGTCCTATGGTGTGTGCCGGCGTGACACTGCTCGGCCTAAAGTGGCCTGAGTAGAAAAATGAACGGTAGTGGATAAATGTGCTTAAGATATAAATTACAACCAAATTATGGCTAGACTGAGCAAGAAACATGTTCTCGCCAAGGTTGTGTGGATTGCCTTCAGCAATAAAAGGCTTTTATGTAAAGTAAACAAATCAAAAAATGAAGTCAATTCCCATGGATTAGTAAGGAGTGTTGTTCAGAAGCCAGGCGTCGTGGAGAACCTATTTACGTGACAACTTACATCCTAGCCGTTCATGTGAGATTGAGTTGCTGAAAAGAAATAGCACAAAAAAGCAACAATAAGGTTCGACACTTGTTCCTCATGAAAATTAAAACTAAGTTGGAAAACAAAATTAGAGAAAAAAGTGTTGTGAGCATTAGCATTTTCTTTATAAAACAAAAGAACAATTGTTTCTCTTTTCTCTTTCTTACCCATTCTCTCTCCTTCCCCAAATTTTTTCTCCTCTCCCAAAACCCAAAGTGCTCCATTCTCTCTCCCTTTCGCCTGGACAACAGAGGCTCAACCTCCATTAGAGCCAGTCAAGGTTGTGGCTTGTGAGAAGTTTTTCTATATGTGGTCCAGTTTCGGGGTGCTTTCACATTTGGGTTAGAGAACGTATATGAAGGGAATGCTTGGTGATGAATGATAGGATCGTGACTATCTCAGTCACAAGTTAGTTACAATTTACTATTCATTTACTGTTTTTACAATTTAGAATTCGGGTATATTGGGGACACGTGGTTGGAGCTGAGAGAAGTGAGGAGAGATCCTTTTATTACGCAACGGCTCTTTTGTGTGAGTCAGTTATGTGATGTTATTTTAGAATATTGAATAAGAATTCTCTGGAGCTTGCTCCATTTCCTTCCATCTTCATCTTCACGTCCATTGTTATCCATTGTTACTTTGCATCTAGGTCTAAGGTTGAAAGGGTCTTATTATTTGGTATCAGCCAGTCTAGGTCCTCTGTTCCCTTTCTTGCATGCCCCGATATCTGACTCGTGCTCGTAACATGGAAAACCGTCTTAACACCATTGAATCTTCCTTAGAAACCCTTGCCTTTGACCTCATTCACCTTTGCGATTCCCTCCCTGAGACGATCGCCAATCAGTTGGGCTCGTACTTTGCTCAGCTCCGTCGCGATCTCGTCCCCGGCGATGCTGCGCCTGATGACGTCGTGCAAGGGGATGGTGGCAATTTCTGTTTTCGTCGGCGTTTTGATGTTGATGGGGGTGGGGTGCACCGCCGCGTCCTCCATGGCAACAACAGATCGATTTTCCTCGTTTCTCGGATGGTGATGACCCATTAGCCTAGGTTTACAAGGTTGAACAATTTTTCACTTTCTATAATATACTGGAGCATTAGAAGGTGGTTACCGTCTCATTGAACATTGAGGGTGAAGCGTTGCAGTGGTTTCGGTGGATGGATTGCTTGGCCACCACACCTCGCTGGGAGGAGTTCACAAGAGTTTTTTGTTGGGAATTTGGACCATCAGAGTTTGATGATAGTGCAGAGGCTCTATTCAAGCTCAAACAGACAGGTCTTCTCAAGGATTATATTTCTGAATTTCGTCGATTGGCAACTCGTACAAGAGAGGTTGGTCTAGTTCTACTTAAGAGCTGTTTTTTAGGTGGGTTAAAGAAAGAATTACGGTATGATGTTAAGCTATTGAAGCCTGTTACTGTTCACGATGCCATAGCTATATTTGTCCAACTTGATACCAAGCTATCTGAGTTAAAGTTGGGTAGTCCAAAATCTGTACCAAATCCTAAACCCCAGCCCTTAGCTTTGTTGCTATCACCAAAGCCTCCCTATAGTTTGACTGGTCCTGCTCACACAAGTAATTTCGCCTTCAAGAAATTAACCCCTGAAGAAGTACAGAATAAGAGGTCCAAGGGTCTGTGTTTTTATTGCGATGAAAAGTATATGCGGGGGCATAAGTGTAATAGGAAACAGCTATTATTATTGGATGTGCAATTTGATGACGACGAAAATGAGTTTTTGGAGGTAGCAGTTACTGAGACGGAAGTGAAGAGTGACCCACCAGCTGAATTACAACGCATGGAACTCAGTGAATGTGCATTATATGGTACATCTGCTAAGTGTTCCATAAGAACTATGAAGGTGGAGGGATTGCTTAAGAGTCAGCCAGTAAGGATCCTCTTAGACTCAGGCAGCACTCACAATTTGTGGATTCAAGATTGCTCAAAAGATTGGGTTGGCATGCTCACAGTACAATTGAATTTGAAGTCATGATAGCTGATGGCGGGACAGTGCGAAGTAAAGGGTGTCTAACAGCTCCATTTTCAATGAGCGACTACAAGTGTCAGGTGGATATGTATTCATTGCCATTGGGAGGTTGTGATGTGGTTTTGGGAGTTCAATGGCTCTCATCAGTAAGCCCTGTTTTATGGGATTTCCTACTTCTCACTATGGAATTTAGTGTGGGTGCAGTGAGATACAAAATTGAGAGTAAAGATACCAACAACCTTCAAGCTCCACTAGTACAAGTAGCTACACTACCGTAGATTGAGAAAATTTTGCAAACTTCTAGTTTGGGTATCCTATTGTACTCAATGGAGGCAACATCGAGGGAGGCAAGTGCCTTGACGCCTTAGCAAGCAAATGAGTTGCAACAAGTGCTAGCTTCATATGACATGGTCTTCCATACCCCAACTACTTTACCTCCCTCCCGGTCACATGATCACAGGATTCCACTCATTCCAGGATTAATAACCCCCAGCATCAGACCATATCATTATGGCCCCTTACAGAAGATGGAAATTGAAAAAGCAGTTTGAACAACTCTCAATTCTGGTTTCATTCGGGCTAGTCATAGCCCTTTCTCTTCCCCAGTACTATTAGTAAAAATGAAGGAGGGTACATGGAGGATGTGTATGAATTACAGAGAGCTCAACCAAGCCACAATCAAAGATAAGTACCCCATACCCTTGATTTATGATTTATTAGCTGAACTGCATGGAGCTAAGTATTTCACTAAACTGGACTTGCGATCAGGGTATCACCAAATTAGAATGAACCCTTCAGATGTTGAGAAAACTGCATTTAGAACACATGAAGGTCATTATGAGTTTTTGGTCATGCCTTTTGGCTTAACCAATGCCCCTGCCACTTTTCAAAACCTTATGAATGATGTGTTTTGGCCATTCCTTAGAAAGTTCATTTTGGTATTTTTTGATGATATATTGATTTACAGTAGATCTTGGGAGGAGCATTTAACCCACTTACAACAAGCTTTTCAGGTACTACATGAGAATCAGCTCTTTGTTAAGAAACAAAAATGTGCTTTTGGCCAGAACAACGTCGAGTACCTTGGCCATATTGTATCCAGGGAGGGGGTAGCAGCTGATCCATCCAAGTTGCAGGCCATTGTTAACTGGCCAATCCTAACCACGGTCAAGGAGCTCAGGGGTTTTTTGGGACTGACTGGTTATTATCGAAAATTTGTGCCTGGCTATGGCAAAATATGTCAGCCCCTGTACCAGCTAACAAAGAAGGAAGGTTTTAATTGGTCTACCACTGCCACTGAAGCATTCCAACAACTTAAGCAGATAATGACTTCCCCACAGGTCCTAACTATTCCCAATTTTGACTTACCATTTGAGATTGAATGTGATGCCTCTGGTAATGGCATAGGAGCAGTGTTACAACAGCAAGGAAGGCCAATAGCATTTGCTAGTCAAGCTTTGGGACCAAGGAATCAAGCTTTATCAACATACGAGAGGGAACTAATAGCAATTGTGTATGCTGTGAAGAAGTGGCAAAGCTACTTGCAAGGGAGACACTTTGTGATTAAAACAGATCACAATAGTCTCAAGTTCTTCCTAAACCAACGAGCCAATACCCCATTTCAGCAAAAGTGGGTTGCAAAATTATTGGGGTTTGATTACGAGATTCAGTATAAGCATGGTGTTGATAATGTAGTTGCCGATGCCCTTTCTAGAGTCCAAGGTTCCTAGAAACTTGCGGAAGATCCCATAGAACCTCATTTTGAATGCAAGGCCATATCATATCCCTACTTTGGATGGGTTGACGAGTTGAGACGACATGTGGAACAAGACAATTGGGTAATTAACAAACTGCAAGAATTGAGTAATGTGGATCCAGCAATTACTAGCTCTGATTCAAAGTTGAAAAAGTTCCATATAGACAATGGGTTTCTTAAATATCAAACAAGGATTGTGTTGAGCCCCACTTCTCCTTGGCGACTTAGAATCTTTGAAGAGCACCATTCTACTCCTACTGCTGGACATCCTGGCATATTAAAAACTTATCACCGAATGAAGAGGGGATTTTATTGGCATGGTATGAAGAAAGATGTGAAGAGGTGGGTAGGGGAGTGTGGAGTTTGCCATAAAAACAAGTACGAAACCATAGCCCCACCTGGATTACTCCAACCTCTGCCAATACCAACACAAATTTGGACTGACATAAGCATAGATTTCATTGTTGGTTTGCCTAATTGTAGAGGAAAAACTGTGATTTTTGTGGTAGTTGATAGGCTTACAAAATATGCTCATTTTGTGGCCTTATCTCATCCTTATACTGCACTTTCCGTAGCTCAGGTATTCACTGATCACATTTTCAAGTTACATGGAATGCCTTCCACCATAGTAAGTGACAGATACCCCATCTTTGTAAGCTCTTTTTGGAAAGACATATTCAAGCTACAAGGATCAAAATTGAATATGAGCTCCGGTTACCACCCACAGAGTGATGGACAAACTGAGGTGTTGAACAGATGTCTTGAGACATATCTCAGGTGTTTTGCTGGATTTAAACCTAAGAGTTGGGTGAGTTGGTTGTCTTGGGCGGAGTGGAGCTATAACACAGCATATCACACGGCAACTAAGAGCACATCATTTGAATTGGTCTATGGTTACAAGCCCCCACAGATTTCATCTTATGAGATTGGCTCAGCTAGGCTGGATTTGGTGGAGCAAACCTTAGTTGAAAGAGACAAAGTACTGTCCATGTTGAGAACCAATTTGGAGAATGCACAGAATAGAATGAGAACTCAGGCCAATAAGCATAGGACTGAGAGGGAATTTAAAGTAGGCGATTTTGTGTATCTCAGGCTAGTTCCATACCAGCTGCAGTCCTTGGCTTCATATTCATTTCACAAGCTTCATCTTAAGTTTTATGGACCATATGAAGTGACTGAAAGGATTGGCCAAGTGGCCTATAAACTCAAGCTTCCTGCAGGGACTAAGATCCATCCTGTTTTTCATGTTAGCTGCCTTAAAAAGCATCTAGGAACTCATGTCACACCCTCCCTGGTATTGCCAGTCATTACTAAAGCTGGTCTGATACAAGCGGAGCCTCAAGCAGTGCTGCAGAGAAGGTTGTACAAGAAGGGAGATGCTGCTGGAGTTCAGGTTCTTGTTCATTGGAAGGGAAATGCAGCAGAGGATGCAACTTGGAAAGATTTCGATGACTTTGTCACTAAATTTCCAAATTTTGTTTAAGCAACTTGAGGACAAGTTTCATATGAAGAAGGGGATAGTTGATAGGATCGTGACTATCTTAGTCACAAGTTAGTTACAATTTACTATTAATTTACTGTTTTTACAATTTAGAATTCGGGTGTATTGGGGACACGTGGTTGGAGTTGAGAGAAGTGAGGAGAGATCCTTTTATTAGGCAATGGCTCTTTTGTGTGAGTCAGTTATGTGATGTTATTTTGGAATATTGAATAAGAATTCTCTGGAGCTTGCTCCATTTCCTTCCATCTTCATCTTCACATCCATTGTTATCCATTGTCACTTTGCATCTAGGTCTAAGGATGAAAGGGTCTTATTAATGAAGGTATGTCCATGGTGGCTATAAAATATTGTGAGCTTTAACATTTAATAAATTTGAAATGATTGGACGTGAAGGAAATGCTTGGGTTTGGGCTCCATGCACATAGTTTGGCATAATGTTCCACCTGTTGCGCTTCTGTCCCTTTTATGCAATGATTACTTGGGCTTTCCGTCTAGTATTTTGGTGGTTTTGGCCCTTGCACTGTTTCTTTGTTTCTCCTGGAGAAGTTTTTGTCTGTACTTTTTCCTATTTATTTAATAAAATTGTGCTCTAGGAAATTTCCTTCTTGAGTTCTTCAACAAAAACAAAAATAAATTACGGTTTTGATAAATAAATTTTTGCACGATACAAGTCCCTTTTTCTGTAGGGGCGCACTGGCCCTTGTGTATCACAGGCCCACTCCTTTATCTGGCCTCTTTTTTTTTGTGATTTTGATATGACCTATAGGATACTCTTCTCCTTTTACATGAGAAAAACTATTAATGTACGTTTTTCCAGCTTTTAGTTTTAATAGCGGTGCACACTGGGTCGGAGTCTGCCTCTTTTTTTTTGCGATTTTGATATGACCTATAGGATACTCGCCTCCTACATGAGAGTTTTTCCAACTCTCAATCTATGTTTTTCCAGCTTTTAGTTTTAATGGCGGTGCGCACTAGGTCAAATCATTGGTGGAGCGCAAAAGATCAGTGCGATGGAGCAGCGACGACAACAAAATTGGCTGAGGAAGGTCATGCTTTCGCGCCTTCGATCTGTTGCACTTGATGGTCTTGACTTCGCGTCCTCGATCTGCCACACATAGAGTGGATGATTGCTTCATGAAGGTGCTAGTTATGGTTTTGTTTGTTTACTTAATTTTGGTTTATTTCAAGTCCTGTTAGCCCTGGAGTTTGGTTTTATAGGTTTAGAATTTTTATTCTTGTGTCTGAGATCGAAGATGGAGATACAGATGTATTTATGCCCACAATACCTTCATGTTCCATCATCAGAAATTAGTTCGGTATGAAACTGAGCTCACTTTGGATGCCAATTTTATTCATCTGAGTTTAGAGTTTAAGGTTTAGTTTCTCCACTGTAGATAAGTATCAATACTTATTAGGTTAAAAACGATATAAATTTTAATTTTATTCCAGGATTTATTTTCCGTTGGTACAAATAAAACTGCCATTATAATAGAGTGGGCATTGGCAGAGCTGATCAACCATCCAAAGTTGCTAAACAAAAGCAAGAGAGGAAATCGATTGGGTTGTTGGAAATGGCCCAAATAGTCAGAGAATCAAATGGTCTAAAAATTCCATACATCCAAGCCATCTTAAAGGAAACATTTAGGCTACACCCACCAGTGTCTTTACTCTCAAGAAATTCCATACAAGAATGTAGTATTGGAAGATATGTCATCCCAGCAGGTATATTTGCCGGGGTTCACCATCAATATCACTCGGTCCGACGATGGCACCACGGATGAAGGAGGATAAGGTATTTTAGTTAATGAAAATACCTCAATGTTGGGTGGTGCTGCTTAATGGTGTCTGCGTTGGGCGGCGGTGGTGATAATGTTGGGTTTGAGAGGTGGTGCTATATGTTGGGTTGGGCGTGTTTGCTGGATATAGTAAGGGTGTGATATTAAGTTTACTTGTTGGTTGTACTTGTAATAAATTTTAAAATTTTTTTAAATGAAAATGAATGTAAAAAGTGAGTTAAGAACAAGGAATTAACTTTCGAATTTTAACAAAATTTCAAAAATTCAAAAATATAGAAATTTCAAAATAATTTGGATTTCGATAAAAGTTTAAACTAAAATAATTGAAATTTTTAACAAAATTTCAATAATTTCAAAACCTCAAAAAAATATCAAGGAAATTTTTGAAATTTAATTCTTTGTTTTTAAATTGAGATTATTGATAAAAATAATTAAGCTCGAATAACAGCACTTCTTTTTAATTGCATTTATGGAGGCGTAAAGTAAGAACCGCTTACTTGGGCTTGGGCCGTAAAGTTGAGCCGTAATTTGTTTCCCCCACACCTCCTAAATGGCCTTCACTTCTCTATTCTTTGATCAGTGAATTGAATTTCCTTTCTTTTCAAACAAGGGATACAATACAACCCATTCAAATTCTTTCACGAAATTAGCACCCTCAAATGTAAAGCAAATGATTCATGGTTCTAAGAGTTAACAACATGGATTTAACAAAGGGAGAAGAAAGAAAATCATATAATAAGTTTATGTACAATAAACGAGAGGTATTTTGAGAGAGAGAGAGAGAGAGAGTAGCAATTCTAGTTGATGATTTCTCCCTCCTCTTCATCAACATCTTCACCACCATCACCACCATCACCACCATCACCATTATCAATTCTTTCAATCATGGACTTATCACTGCCCTCAAAAGCATCTTTCCCTGCAAGTGAAGACAATTCTTCAACCACATTTTTCTCGCACCCACTTTCTTTGACTACGACGGTAGGAAATTCCAATGGTTTATTAGGACAATATTTGAAGAAAGAGTTTGTCACCATGAACCTGAACACCTGCAGCAACCGGCTTTTATCTCTCCTTATATCTGCACTAAGAAGCTTCTGCAGTAAGGTTGGCTCCCTTTTGCTGAAAGACTGGTCATTATTAGATGAATCCTTATGATGTGGTCTTTGCCTCTTGGCAAACCGGTCTTTTTTATCATGTCTTTCTCTCTTACCAAACTTGTTTGGTAATCTCCCATTCTTAGTGAATGACCCATTATCTTCTCTTCCATCCCCTTGTTTCTTTGAATCTGACAGGTAGTATGATGGTATTTCGGCAACTTCAACTCCCAACTCAGCCTGCTGTGAAAGAATCTCCTTGAGTTGCTGCAACAATGTTTCAAAACATTCAGTGTGCGAACGTATATAATTTTATTAAAAAGGACAACAATAAATGATTGACGTATTTAACTACCAGCGAGAAATTGATTTGAAACATTAGAGATGTTTTGAACATGTAAGAAAAAAGAAGGAAAAAAAAGAAGCAAAATCATTAAATTGTCTGTATTTAGGGATTGACTGGACTAAAGAACTATCAAAAAGGTAGTAAAATTGTAGTTCCTCAGTGTCTGGAACCTGTTAAAGAAACCAGTAAATCACCCTGTCAATCATAAACATCAGGTATGTTCCTTTCCCAAATGTTGTTTGTTTAAGATAAGATATATTCGAGATAAGATGCTAGTAATAGTAGAGCACTAGGCTCGGCACAACTTTTAACACAGTCTCTAATCTATATCAAGGAGATGGATGAAAAGATTTGCATTGATGACATATCACCTCAGCTATTTCTCATATTCCATGTTCCAGAACTACTTCAGTTGGCCCAGGTGTGAATAAGAGTTGGGCAAATAGTTAGAGAGAGAGATTAATCAGCGTACCTCTCGTCGTATTTTGGCCTCTCTTTCAATGACCTCTGAGTCTATCATCTTTTCCCTTTGCTTCTGCAAGTGGAATTTTAATATCAGGACATCTACAATAGGAGGGGAAACAAAGAGCAGGCATGTAGCACGGTCAGCCAAACCTTCTCTATGTTGGCATCTGATGGGAAGTTCTTTCTACGTTCTTCACGCCACTGTTGAATCTCTTGTTTCGTATAGGACAAAGAAAGAGATCTTCTCATTTGAGACAGAAGAAAAGGCATGTCCATTCACAGAAAAAATAGTAATAAGATTACAATAAGAAACTGAAGGAGTAGAATATAAGAGTGGATCACCCACAAGAAGGCAATGTGTGAGAAAGTAAATTTAATTCAATGACTGTAGATTTTGCCCCATATTGCAAAGCAATTTATTTAAGAAGCACAAAAAACCTTTTATTTTTCACATCTTATCAGTGAATTCCGTGCCATCAAGCCCATCATTATAGAAAATTTTAGAAGTTTTGTCATTCACAGATGACAGCTACAAACACTATCAGTAATCTTAATTTACACACAGGGAGTCTCTTGTTTTCTCTTTTTGATAAGAAACATTAACCTAAGAGCATCAAGAAAAGAAAACACTTTATGATACAATTTCTGCCTGATCAGAAAACATAACAGGAAAGGAGAGGTCCCTCAATTCTAAAGATATTGATGCCCATAAGGATGCCTAAAACTAAACCCTCTCCCATAATTGATACACCTCCACCTTAACACCATTGAATATCCTTCTATTTCTCTCACCCTACACTACCCAAAGGATAGCCATTACAGCACCCTCTTGTTATCTATCCTTGAAAACAGATTAACTCTTCCTATCATGGAAAATATCAACTTTTTCTTGTATACAAACTTTAAAAGTTGTTAGATTATATTAAAGATTAGTTTGTGCAGCAGGGAAGAACAAGGGGGGACCAAATTAGGACCAGGATTAATATGTAGTAATTAAGACTGTAAACTGAGGTGAGCTAGTTCCAAGCCCAACTCGTTCAGCTAGAATTTTCTGGGTTGAGATTTGTTTGAACTCAGTCTGAGCCAATTTTGGACGAGTTTTTAGACCTAAACTATGGGCTAAAGCATAGATCAGCCCAATCCAGCCCTGGCCCAATCTATAACTCATGTTCTTAATTTTCTGTACTACCAAAAAGTCTCATGCTTACGGTCTTGAGCAATCGGAGAAGCACTTTGATAAACAGATTTGATGTATATTAACTATATGTTGAAAACTTGATACTACAAGATACATTAAGTTTTTGCCATTTTGCCAAAGTGTCATTAGTTCAAACTCTTTCATTGAAATCAAATTTTCACACAATTTTTACATTCCAAGGTGCTAGGATCTCAGCTCAAATATTGCTCTACATAATGGGTTGATTTCTATCTCAATGCCCAGGCTTGAAGAATGGGATGGGCTGGGCACAGGCCAAGGACTTTGTATCTTGGGTTGAGCTCAAACAAGTCCTCAGCTCTCCATTTGACAGTCGTACATTTGACAACTCAAATACTAAAGAAAGCATGTATATTTGGGACAATGCCATAGATTAATTAAATTTTGAAAATATATAATGACATTCTAATCGAACCTTACTTTCAAAGTGCCCCCCAGAGATTACTCATTAATTAACATGTAAAAATATATTGCAAGAGAGATCAAGCAGTGATTACCTTTTCCTTTCCCTGCCTTGGTTTGTAGAGTCAGCAAGAGCAAACTTTCCTTCACTCTCATTGCTTAGACCTGCTCTTTTGTGAAGAGATAGAGAGAGAGAGCGAGAGTACATGCAGAAAAGGGAAAAATAAGGATTATTGAAAATTATACAAAAGAGTGCCAGGTGATGTAGGGCTTTATTCTGATTTGAAGAAAAAATAGAGAGAGCAGTAAGAAATCACAATGAAAGGTTTATGTTTTTGGTCCAAAATGGAATATTAATATTATGGCTATTGAGTTTGATGTAGCAAGTCAGACAGGAGCCCAAGCCCCACCCTTGATGGGATTCCACATATAACATGTTGCAGGAGAAACTAACTACAGTACTATCCTTTCTGAATTAAAGATTCTTTAAAAATGATGATTTTCAAATTCCATGAATATTGATAATATTGCAAGCTGACAAAGTGGCTAGGGACAATATACAAAGTAAACCAATAAGTAAATAAATAGATATATAAATAAATCATCCTAAATTCCAGAACAGGCATATTGAAGGGTATACACATAGGAAACAAGAAATATCTGAAATCTAGTTGGATTCAGCTAAAACAAGCAAACTTTTGCAGCAACTCCCTCATTAAATCAATGCACATCTTCATATTCATAAAATAAAGTAATATATAAACTCAGTAGACAGGTATAAAACCACAAACCTTTTCCTTTGTGGCCATTATGCAAAGTAAACTTTCCCTTTGCATTTTTCATATGATGAAACTGAGAATTCTGAAATCTACTCAAATCAAATATTTATTGTGAATCACAAGTCATAAGTCCCAATCTTCAAAAGTAAAATGAGGAAATGACACAAGTATATAACCTACCCCACTTGCGTCTGCACCCCTCTTTTCTGATGTTTTGTAACACTTTTGCTTGGTGAATTTTTCCAATTGGGATTCGAATTGTAAATGCCACCTGTTTTTATATGTCTTCCCTGCAACAATTGATAACATTTAATCAACCACAAGTCCACAACCAATGCAGGTCATTCAGAATTGTATATTCTACTAAAGTTGAACTATTTTAGAGAAAAGAAAAAGAATTTGCTAAAGAAAAAATGCTGGCGTAAGACATATAAAAGGGAAAACAGAATTTAAAAGCAGGAAGACGTCATCCTGCGGAGACAGATGTCAATAAATATTGGCATACCGAAATAACAGATCTTAAAGAAGTATGGCCTTACTATATCACCATTTTGTAATAACTCCGGCAATTCAATCTCAACCAACAACCAAGGTGACCTACTCAGTTTATGCAAACTAACTGCAAGTCCACACATATATACGCAGACAAATGAGGTCTGAGAATTTATCACGTGCCCTTGTAAATGATAAAACAAGGATTGTTTCTAAGCTTAAAAGATAAATATATAAATAAATCTTTGAAGATATGAGAGAGATATTCCTGTGACATTTTTTCCACAAAGAATATAAATTCAGTACCCACAAGGAAAAACAAAACTACCTGTGTCCCTTGCATTGTAGGCAGAACCAAGTTTTGCTGATTCTGATTAACTTGCTGTCCAACCTGATTAGAATGCACATTACCAAACTGGGGAGTTGCAAAAAAGGAGGGATTTTGAGGAACGGTGGCCTGAGGTACTTGATTCGTTCCTACAAATGCATAATTAGGACCAAATTGGGAAGGATTTTGCATTTGCATTGGCACAACTTGATTCATATTTCGCAACAGATTCGGCAAAGAAAACTGATCATATGGCAAACCCATATTTTGATTCATCTGTTGTGGAAAATTTAACTGGGCATGCCCAAATAACTGCCCGGGCGGCAAACCCATATTTTGATTGACTTGATTCACATTCTGCACCAAATTGCAGAATTGCCTATGAGCTGGAAAGGAAGCACCCAAGTTCATATTGTATGCATTATTTTGTGGACCAAAAAATCCAGGACGGGGCTGACCGGGTTGAGATGTAGGGACAGCAGAACCGAATTGGGGCATACCCAGATGGTTATTTTGCATAGGAAGAAGGTTGTTAGGTACATTCATGAAATTGGGTTGAGCCATCATGGAAGGTGGCATATTGGGCATGGCCACTCCATGTCCATTGCTCAAATGGGTATTTGAATTACTGAATGGGATTGGAATTTGAGGATTGCTAATACCCAGTTGAGGTTGCATCTGCATAGAATTTTGCAACATATTACCCGAATTTGCAAGGGATGGATTAGATGGAATAACCTGATACTTAAACAAACCAAAAACAAAGAACCCAAGAAAAAAAATCAGCTTTAAGTTAGTAAAAGCAATTATTGGTTGCTATCTATGTGTTCCTGCCTTTCTAGGAGAGAGATTAATACCTGGTGAGGTGGAGCAGAGCTACCACCACTGGTGTGAACTTGGTTGGAAAGGTGAGGAAAGGAATTGTAGTGAGGTAGCATTTTGCAGCATAGGGAGTCCAAGACTGAGGTCAGAGCACTGACTGTAAGACTATGTTCTGTTTTTTGGTTTTTTTTGTCTTTTCTTCTGGTGCAGATTGCAATGGCGGAGCTAGGGTTTAAGAAGGGTTTACAAGTTGGTTTCCCTTGCTTTTGTCTCAGCTTAAGAATTTTGAAGCTTGGTTTGATATTACGAAGATGTAGTCCGGGTTTTTTATTTTTTATTTATCTTTGTTCAAGTATTGGGCCTATTTATAATTGGAACAATTTTCTGGTCACCCCAAGGGTGGACCTTGAGGTCCATCCCACCCCTCGATTTTATAATTTCGACAATGTTAACGCATAATCGGAACCGTTCATATTTTAGATCACCTATTATAGATCATCTATGCAAAAAATCAACTCAATTGGAAATCATTTGATTATAGAATTGTTGTCAATTAAATAGAAAAAACCAACGGTTTAGTCAAAAAATCATTCTTTAATTCGGAACCATTCATTTTTTCTCTTTAATTGACAACAATTACATAACCAAANTTCTCTTTAATTGACAACAATTATATAACCAAATGATTTCCGATTGAGTTGATTTTTTGCATAGATGATCTATAATAGGTGATTTAAAATATGAACGGTTCCGATTATGCATCAACATTGTCGAAATTATAAAATCGAGGGGTGAGTTGGACTTTGAGGTCACCCCTTGGGGTGACCCAAATATTTTTCTTATGATTGGATCATAGGCTCAAAAGGCTTCGCCCTTCTCTCTCCTCTTAACAATGAAAAGTTTACTAATTCAGCCCGTCCAAAATAAAAATCAAGAGTAAAATACATTTTCGGTCCCTTGTTTTAAGCCGAAATTAGGGGTCACCAAAAAGCCCAAGGCCCAAAGCCCACCAAAAGCCCGCCCAACCCATTGGGTCCGAAGCGCAATTAGGCCCGAAATTTGGGCTGGCCTAGCCCAGCCTGAAATTTGGGCTGGCTTAGCCCAGCCCAAAAGTCTCTTGTGCGGGCTTTGGGCCATCCCCTTGAAGCCCAAGACCGGCAGGCCTGCTCGAAACTCGGCCCAAAGCCCGAAAAATGGCTCGAATTAGGCTCGAATTTTAATTTCTATAACAATTTATATAATTATTTAACAAAATATGTAGTTATATATAATTATATATAACTTATAGTCTTATAATTATAAATTTACATATGTATAAATTATAACATACTTATATATCAATGCATAATTTATAATTTATATGTATTGTGTATTATGTAATCTATTAATCAAATAATCAATTACCCAGTTGAAAATTTGAAACTCAATTACTTTTAAATTAGTCAATTATTCAATTGAACGTTGAAACCCAATTAGATCCATTGAAACCCCAGTTACACCTAAATTAGTCAATCTCCCAATTGCCTAGACCCTAATTTCCCAAACCTCAATCTTCCAATTGTCAAGGGTTTAGGCCCTTCCCTAAACATTATACCAATTGATGAGGCCTAATGTGTACTAAATTAATTATCCAAATGAGCTAAATTAAATATCCAAATTTTTTTTCTTAAGTTGTGTTTGATGTTCAAGTAACAAACACAAAAAAGAAGCCAAAATGCCCAAAAGCCCGTTTGAGCCTAGCTTGACCCGGCCCAAAAGCCTGTAAGGCCCAAGTCGGACGGGCAGGCCTTGGGCTTGTATATTTAGGCTCAAGCCTGGCTTGGCCTGGCCCGAAAATCTTATTGGGCTCCTTTAATCCAAGCTCGAGCCCGAAAAATTAGCTCGACCTAGCCCATTGCTGACCCCTAACCAAAAGCATATTTAGTATTTGTGGTTTCAATTTTCTTAATTGTTCCACCTCAATTTCTTTAGCAAATAAATAGAAAACTTAAAATGAAATTAGTTTTAGAATGCCCATAATATGGTCTTTAAATCCCCCAAAAAAAAATTTCTTGAAAATAAGTGAATAATTTATTCCTAAATTGAGGATTTGAGTTTTGTTAAAATTGTCCTAAGATTGTAAATAACATAAAA